>JANEHU010002910.1:0-98566 GCA_027563435.1 Nasonovia ribisnigri | reverse complement strand
AGATTTTGATAAATTTTGTCAAAGTTCGAACTTTAAATGATTATAAAAAAAATGTGTGCCTATGTATTTTAAAATTTTTCAACTGATATTGTAACAATATATAAAAAAGCTTGTATTAAATTTTCAGACTTTTTGGCCCACCAAATAAAATTTTATTGACAATTATAAAAAAAAAAACTAAAAAATTGAAAACTAAAAATGTCTGTAAACAGCTCAAAACAAATCAAAATATTTTCAAAATTGAATGGTGTATAGAAATGAGAATATAAACATTTAGTGAAATTTTGATGCATCTACAATTATTCGTTTTTGAAGTACAGCAAAATAAGAAAATCGCTACATGAGAAATCGAGTGAATATCTAATCTTGTACAAATTTGAACTTAAAATGCTCATAAAAATTTATTATGACTTGCTTTTAAACTTTTTTTTTATTGATAAAATTAGGCAAACTTATGAGGAATCTTGTATTACATTTTCAAACCTTAGATTTAAAAAGAAAATTTTTTATGAATTTCTAACTCAAAATAAATTGTACATTTTCGTCATTTTTACGTATTTTGTAAAAATTTGAACTTTGATTAGGTACCTATAAAAAAAAATTGTGACTACAGATTTTTAATATTTTCATCTGCCTTTGAAACTATATATTAGAAGCCTACTATTAAATTTTCAAGGTTTTTTACCCAACAAATAAAATTATATTGACATTTATAGAAAAAAAAACTAAAAAAATTGGAAACTGAAAATGTCTGTTAACAGCTCAAAATAAGGCAGAATATTTTTAAAATGCTATGGTGTGTAGAAAATGCTTATATAAACATTCGGTCAAAATTTCATGTCTCTACGGTCATTTCTTTTAGAGTTATACCAAAACCAAAATCGATTTTGTCGAAAATTGGTTTTCCGTAAAAATTCCCGTTTTTCCCATAATTTTTCATTTGTTTTTCCAGGCGCTCTTGAAAACTACTGGGAAATTTTGACTTTTGACCCCCCAAAGTACCAACTAGATTCACTTTCCTATCAGAAAAGGTACTATTGAAGAAAATCGAAGCATTTTTACTGTCCTAAAACGTGATGACAGACACAAAATAAAAAAAAATTTAAAAAAAATAAAATAAAAAAACACACATCATTGTAAACTACATTCATCGCTTCGCTCAGAATCTAAAAATAATATCTGAATTTTTATTTTTTAAATAATATTATTCTGTCTTATTCTGGTTCAATTTTGAACAACCCTTTCATAACTTTATTATCATTGATTTTAAATTGTTGTGTTCCGTTAAATAAACAATGATGATATAATTATATATTATTATAACGTTATTTTTCGAAACACTCCGAAACAAGTACAAACAAATAAAATATAATCAAATGACTCATCGTTGTTTACACCGTTATATATATTTACGATCAATCACTTTCTACCCAATGATTACGGATTCTATTTTTCATGGATTTAAAAATGTTACAAATACACCTGTACCCATATTATAATATGGCCGTACTATTATGTCGATTCTACCGAATTCATTCAACACTCCGTTTACAATAAACCAATACACAATAAACCATCTGTAGCCATATTATAATAACAATTTAACCCTATCCTGACAGTCGAGTATTTTTAGGAACATGTAACATTCTTATCCAATTATATAATTTTCTTGCTCTTTAGTTCTATTTTATTTCCGTAATTCGAATTAATGGACAAAACACGTTTTTCAATATTCTCGTAATGTTTTGTAGTGTTCCAGAAATCATCACTACCTACCTATTTTGTCTGCAACAATTCTTTCTCATTATGGCATCAATAAGACAACGACTAATTAGGTACTCTTCTATAATGTAATATGCACATTTTACTCGTTCAAAAATTTAAGTTCTATAATTGTCTTCCTGTATTAGATCATAGAAATGTATTCATCAACTGTTGTAAAACGATTTACATATTAATAGCAGTTATTAAACTTTCGGGAGATGTTTAGTAGAAATATAATGAGCATATTTTAGCGTAAATTATGCTAAAAAATAATCACAAAAAAAATAACCCATCACACGAAATTTTGTAAAATTAATAAAAAAATGGTAAGGTATTAAATTTATATTTTCAGTGAGTATAAATAAGTAAAAGGCAAAACCTTAAAATTAATCCAAATATTTTTACGTCATTGCGTATTAATAAAATTTATAATTTACGTAAAACTTTTAAGTCTCCACAAGCTAGGCCACAAATAATGTTTTTAAATTACAATTGAAATAACTATTAAAAAAAAACCGTTTTGAAATATATTGGGAATTTTCAGTTTTCAATTTTTAATTTTTAATTCAATGATAAATGATTGTATATAGCAAATAAAATAATTCAGAGTGAAGACGGTATGTAAGTCATGTCGATCACATATTATATAATATCAACTGACATAATAAAAAGGATTTAAAAAACGGACTGTTTGCCTTCAAATCATACATATAGGTTATCGTTGAAATCTCGTGAGTATATTAAAATGTGCTTGGGACGCATCATTTTTATTACTGGCTTATTTTTTCACGTGGTTGTTTTTTCGGGATTTCAATTTCTGCGGTTATTTATTAGGAGAGTCATTTAAGTACAGGATGTGATTAAAAACGTCACATGATGTTAATATTTGCTGTCACAAAACTTGATTCACCGAAAATCAATCAAAAATATTTCAATATATTATTATAGTGTTATCCCCTAATGTTGTTCAGTCTTAGACTTGATTATAATTAATTGACAACTCCTGCAGTCCACTGCATGCGTCTTATTTTACTGTATCGATCGAATACCGGCTTTATCACATCAAATATTTAATCTGTGTTAAGTATTCGCTTTAAATTGCTTCAATCAGGAACGCGTGTAATTTATTATTAGTAAACGTCGAGAAAATCGTCGAGCAGTATGCACACAAGACGGCGGTCCTTTATAAATAATTATTATGCGTGCCTAGCTAAGGAAACTACTGACGTGGAAACTCGAATTTGCATCGGACGTTGACAGACTATTATGATATTTTGTCGTTTTAATGAATCCACAATCACGTTATATATTGACAATAAAGTATACATATACGGATCGACGGAGCACGACGTACGTCCAAGACGTTTGACGAAAGTAAGGCGCCACTATAACCATCACCGGACGTCACGTCTCGCTTTTCCTAGTTCCTGACAACGTGTAGGGGGGAGGGGTTCAAGGGGGTGAGGTGTGTGTTGGACTGTCTCCAGCGCCCCCGATTTAAGAGTCTTGTAATAAATTTGTGTTGTAACATATAATGCATAATATATACAAACATAAACATTATTCAAACTATTAACTAGGTTAAGTAAACATGTAACCTAAGCGATTTGGGTATAAGTAGGTAGGTATGTGATGTGTAACGAAATTTAGTATTGAGTCTTAG
Source organism: Nasonovia ribisnigri (assembly GCA_027563435.1). NCBI lineage: Eukaryota > Metazoa > Arthropoda > Insecta > Hemiptera > Aphididae > Nasonovia > Nasonovia ribisnigri. The sequence goes on along the minus strand of JANEHU010002910.1, from coordinate 95,139 downwards.
TCAGTAAGTTCTAGCCGACTTGGCAAAATAGAAACTAGGTTAATAAGTGATGTAGGAGTAAACTGCGAATGTGGGTACTTCGGGGGTGTTCGCTATTGATGCGGTCACTGTGACGGTGTTGGGCGCAGTAATAAAGTTATCGACTAACAATTTTCCGCAGAAATCGGTCAAAATATGTATAACAGTACAACCGATCGACCAGAATTTTTTTCTTTAAATCTAAAGCTCATCGAGGACAAAAACATATAGGTGGGCTGCGGCCGCTCGTGTTCGTGTGTGGATCGTGGGTGGTTTATTATATTTTATTTCGTTATTTCGACAAAGAGCGTGTATATTATAGTTGTAGGTAAAATATCGTGTGTTTTCGAGCACTTGTGTGTGTGTGTGTGTGCATACGAGTCGGAGCCAAGACAAACATGTTAACAAATTAAACAACTACCGGACGTCGTCGTAAAGAGCCGTCCTGAACAAATATAACGTCGATTTATGCGTGTGTACGTTCTTTTTTTTCCACTTTTCCCCACACCCTCCCGACGGCGACCAGGGTTATCCCTTTTTGGGTCGCCCGTGTACACCGAATATTCGGTTTCAAAGCAAATCGACGGAGAGCAAAAACAACAGAAATACACTATATAGTACGCGGTGCCAACACACAATAGTCGAGAGGACGATGACTAAAACTACTACTACAATATTATTGTAAATGGGTACAATAGGTACCTAACATTGCATTAGCAGAGCACCTCCGCCGTCGGGGCACTATATTATCGTGTTGTACTTTATTCGATATATATATATGATGCGCAACACTGTGTACAATATATTAATACATACGCAGCGCCGCCGCAATTATGCAGTAATATTATATTATGTGTCTTTTCTCGCCCACGCGCCCGGAAAATAAAAATACATTCGTCGTCCCAACCGTCGAGGGCCGAACACGGTTCAGTGTAAACAGACGTGACTCACGTAGTTGTTCGTATACTATCATATGTTATGTTATATTATTATTCGATTTCGTCTCTATCGTGGCACCGACGGAGAAGACTACATTACGTAGGTACGACGGCTGCAACGGGCGTCGCAGGATCGGTGGTGCGTACACCCGAAAGTCATGTGGTAACATTATTATCGAGGACGTGAACATGCCTTTAAAATGGTAAGCACACACTTCGTACTAGTACATTATAGATGGTGACTATACGCACTATAGGGTACCTACTGCGGCCGAAGTGGTATTAGAAAGCAGCTGTCGATATACTGGCTGCTGCCGCTGTGGTCAGGTGCAGTTGAACAGTTTATTGGTGCAAACACGTAATATCTATATTGCGTGCCGCCTGCGTCTATAATTATTACGATTTTATTTTTCAGACCGATCTATGCAATATCGATATGGTTCGCAGTGAGCCGCCTTATGATATTATAGCTGTACAGTTTACATAATATACTCACAATATTATTATAGTTTCTATGGATGTCCTGTTTCGGCCGACACCCAATACCTACACACCAGTATACTGTTATATAATGTATAATATTATTGGGTTTTTTAGAAAACTATACATACTTCGGTGTTCGGCAAAAAGAGCCCTGAATATGGGAAAAAAAAGCCCTGTACCAACTAAATACCTTTTAATAAAATAAACGTATATTAGGTACCCGTAATAATATAATAAAATAATTTAATAATTAATGAAAAAAATTGTTAAAATTAATTGATTAATGTTAGGTGTATTAGTTTATTAAATATTATTATGGCATAAAACTATAAAAGTATTTAGAAATTATTAAACTAGTATTTTATAATATTATATTTTTGGTTATGGATATGTTAAAGAAGTGTTACATAGATAAATGTAATGATTATATTATGATTATATTTAACTATGAAAATCATAATGAAAAAGAATAATGGATTTAGTTGGTACGGGGTTTTTCTTTCCCAGATTCACACAAGTCATAATGTTATGACGCGATTTTAAGATGAATGCTATTCTGGCACGGGGAATTGTTTTTAAGAAATATATTATAATATGCATGCCATTAGGTTATATAATATTATATTATTGTATTGTTTATACACTCTATAGACTATTGACTTGAGTTAAGTGTTTGTTGTCTATTTTAAAAACTTGTATGTCTATTTGCACTGACCATGATGACGTATTAAACTTATCGTACTTGACTTATTTTCAAATGGTTAATATTATTGAGACATGCATGTCATACTGTTACTAAAAAATTGTAATATTAAATTAATAATGTTATGTTTTATCTGTTAATATATTGTAATATAGCGTACGGTATTGATATAATTCTACATAATTAAATATAAAATGGTAGTACTGAACCCACACTAAAATATACATAATATCAGTTTCAACTTTATATCAGAGCAGTAATACTTTGATGTTGAACACGAAATAAAGATAAACAATTATTTATAAACATTCAGTTTATCAGATATTATAAAACAGTTTGTTGTATATGAGTTTATCGTTTGAGGAAATATTTCAAATGCAGTTAGAATCCAATAGACCGAATTTGGTAACTTGCTCTGTGATCATGTCGTGTATAGTCCCTGAACCCGACGAGACAAAAATAAATAAAAATTCGTACTCTTCGTGTTTGGAGAGAGTGTGTGAGAGAGAGAGAAAACGAAGATTTATTATTATAATCATATTTGTGATATGTTATTACAAACAAAATAATAATGATATGTTAATATTATGTTTGCGTATAAGCAGCGTGTACATTTAATTGCCAATAGCAAACGCCTTGATACGATGACGGGTGTTCGTGTATAATGTCTTCGGGAAATTTAAACGTTTCTACACAATAATTCTACGTGTTTTTACCACGTTTGTTCAAAACCTCTCGTCTGTGATTGGTGAACTCCTTGGATGTAAATAATTCGTTAGACATTAAGTGAATAGTAGGTATATTATAGTATGTTGAAAGGTCACGTGGGATCCTACTATATACACGTAATGTTATACTGTATGGTATTTATCCAAAAATAATTTATTCCATTTTATTTGACGTTTGTTAAAAAACAATGTGAAATAATAATGATAATAATAATAATAATAATAATAATTGTGCGTACGAATTCGGACAGGGAAAATAATTGGTTTTTTTGTAAATCACCGTTTTATATATATATATATGTATATACCGAAATCGAATTTGAATATTATTACTAATGTGAGGATTCGGAAAACGGTTCAAGATTATACGATTTTTTTTTCTCCAATATATAATACACGTCCTGTCTTTGGATCTCGCGTATTCGTCATGTCACATAAATAATATAATATATTTCGCTGTTCGAACAATGATGATGTACAAGGCGCATAACACACGAAGAAAAAAAGTCTAATTAAAAAAAATATTTATTATTAAATCCTCTGTCATTCGAACGGTGACGCATGATTGGCCGGATATATTGTGTGTATTTTTTTAATTTTTTTTTGTTCATCATTATCATTGCTCGTCTATCAACGAGACAGAGTTGACGGGTTCCAACGAAATCTCTCGCGAGTCGTCCAAATATTTAATTATAATATTATATAAGCGCAGCGTATAATGTTTCAACACACGACCGGAATAAAGAATGGGGCCAAAAACCGATTCGTTTAAAATTTTCGTCGAATTTCATTTAAATTATTTCCAACGTCATACTGTTTACCGCCTAAAAACGATTGAGAACAAATACGTGTAAAATCCAGTTGTTATTTATTTGATGTGTTCTCGAAGATTCTAATCGTATAGGTATACGATTGCGATTACAATAATATATTATTATACTTATGCGTGGGCCAAATAGATTAATTTATTGATCGACAAAAAAAAACGTACCTATTTTAATTTTAACTATATATATACTGTAATATAATATAATATACTATATAATATACTGTATATTGACAAAAAAACATTAAAGCACCTCGTAAAACCAACGGATTTATTATGTCTCTTCATTGTTGAACTCATTTCGGTAATGTATAAAATTATCCAAAATATCATAAATTGATAAACGGGTTGGGAATCGTATTTGTATGATATAATTTTATGTAAAACAGAAAAAACGACGAGAAAAAAATCATATGAAACCAAAGTTGTTCGAGACAAACTACAATAACTACAAAAAATAAAAGAAATTATCGAACCGACTAATAAAAAAAAGAATTTTAACGTTTGTTGCAGATACATTAATACAATTTTAAAAGTCAGTTCTCTCTCTCTCTCTCTGTCTCTCTCTCAAACTAGCGTTATTTCGTAAAAAGAAGAGTCATGGAAATTCGATACTTTTTCGCAAGTGCGAGTTAAAAGGATATACCTACAATCAAATAATATAATACGTATACAGTCGTAAAATTTAGTAGGTATTCTTAAAACACGTACGTAGATGAATAATAACATAGATCATCGATTTCCGGATCCAATTAATCATTGTTACGCGTGCAGTATAATATAATATAACACTACGAAATGGTGTCTAAACACGAAAATATTTCTAAAAACCAGTTTCATTATTTTAGAGTAATCTCAGATTTCTTTATTTGTACAAAATATACCATAACGTACGTATTATCATAAAACATTCAAAACAATGTCCGACGGAACAACGCGTATAAACCGTAGACGTATAATTCACTATGACGCCGTTGAGTCTTGTATAAAATCGTTCGGATAGAATTTATTAGGGAACACAATATTATGTATTACATTTAGCCAATGATTTAACGCTAATTTAAAAAAAAAAACAGCCGTAAAACAATCGATTCACATTTATGATTTATACTAAAATTACTGCACCCGTTGATAAAACCTTTATGGGTAGGTACCTCCTACCTCCACTACTGCTACTAATTATTATTATTCCGTCGGTTTTAATATATTTTTTTATTCGTCTATTCCCGTGCGCGATGATTTTTCAAGTTGACGTTTTGCAGGCGAGTCTCGAAGGGAAAACTATTAGCACTATATTTTGTATCTTATTATTTTAACTGCAAACGAGCGATTTTCTTCGGCTCTTTCGTGATTGTGACTTGTAAGCATGGCGCGGGTCTTATTCTGACTCTGCAGATATATAAAAGTAACACATATTTCGCGTCTATATAATAAAATATTTTCGACTGTTTTTTTTGTTCGATCGAAGGATGACTATTCCTTGTGCACACATAATAATAATACTATACAAGTGGTGACGTTTTCCACGACGCGACGGTTTTGGTGATTTGAAATCGTAGTCGTTCGATTTATTTAACAGTCGTTCGCGCGACGAACATTTTTCAAATTATATACGATATTGTGTGTGCGCGCACACGATTTTAGGACCCTCGTCACAAAAATAATATTAAAAACGATCGACAGCAGAGAAGACGTGAAACAAAAATATGGTCGAAAGTCTCTCGGGAAAACAAGGGATTTGGTTTACAGCTAGTCGTCTTTTTTCATATCGAATGTTATCATTAATAAAATATAAGCCTACATGCGTATGAGGCTACTCATCGTGACAGTATATACTCGGCTGTTGAGAGGACAATGGAAACTAATACTATTTCGCGGTTGGATTTTATCGATTGGGTACGGAATACAAAGTACATAATATATGATATACGATTTCAGTATAATTTGGTGTGGTATAGGACTATAAGGCAGTACTCATAGCCACATATTGTTCGTTCTATCAAATGTGAAATGTGAAAATCGAATGATTTGTATTCCATACTCACTATATTAATATGTTATATCATCGGGTCTTGTTATGTATTTGTTCGTACTAATTCGAAGCAGACATAATGACGACCACTTTACACAGTATACATATAATTGTGTACGCAGGAGGGCTGGTATATAGTTATAGTGGAATTCTTTAAAAAAAAAAAAAAAAACTATAAAATCGATTTCAGTATTGTAATAAACTGTTATATTTTGCATCACTCATTATATTTCCTGTATAGAAGGGTCGGCCGAACGGAAGTATAATAAAAAAACAGCCGGTAACCCTTTGGCACAGTGCGGTAACTGTTAAACAATAATATTGTGAAAAAAATATCCACATTTATGGTATATGATATTATAGTAAAATAATGAAGTATTATAAAATGAGAAACTTAGCTTGTTAACAATGTAACATATAATGCATGAATATTATAATATGGACAACAATATTATTATTAAATAGTATAATATCCAGTGGGTAGTGGAAAAACACGTGTTTGCTATATTAGTATCATGGGTACCCGCTGAGAGGAACACACCATTTCTGACCGTAATCATTTATTTGTTAATTATAGCTGTGAATTGCACGTTGCATAACCGCCTAGTCTACCAGAGGTATAAATGTCGAAATTTGAAACAATATAAAATAGTAATATTTGTACGTGTTTTGTGCGCTGAAATATATTAAACCTGGAAAACATCGACGAATAATATTTACACTCATTATAAAATATTTTATTCGTAGGTATTAAATTAATAATAACGATAGATAATAATAATTATTATATAGATTATAATAAAATTGTAATATTTCGTTTACCGATCTCGCGATTTATCGTGTGAGACGTAGGTACCTATATGATTTCGAGTACCTATAGTTTTTTTTTTTTTCGATCTCAACTATGTCCAATAGCGGTTTTTTGTTTATAGGTTATGTGTAGGGGGAGGAAGGGTTGGTTGAAACACGTTTGTACGTGTGGCAAGGATTTGTCGCTAAAAATCCCTGGTGGTCACCCATCCGAGAGCTAGCAACACCAGCCGATACGTACACTCAGAGCACTTCCGCAGTCACGCTATAGTTTTATGATAATGGAAAATGGTTGTAATTTAGTGCGTACCACGTGAACAAACAATGTTATAGCTATAATATTTGATTATGATTGAGGACTTACTTGTTTCGGATATTAAAGTATATTTTAATGTTTCATTAACATTTTTTTGTATTGTAGGTAGGTAGTTTATTTTAAAATTGAATAATATTATGTTCTAAACTTAAAACTTTAATAATAAAAATGGAAGTAAAATATATATTTTCCTTTCACTAACATAAATTGTTAATAATTTATATTCGTATTGGATCCGAAAATAAAAGACTATGCACATCAGTTATTATAATACAATATCAAAATATATTTTGTTTTCGTACCTTCTGTAACAAAATCATTGATTAAAAGTTAAAATATTGACCTTTGAGAAGACAGAGTTATAATATGTTCTTACCGTTGGGTCTGATCGTTGGTAAATTCACTCTACTGTCAAAAGTCACTGCATAAAATTGAAAGTGCTGAACAGAATTTTTTTAAGACGTAAATTGAACGTTTATAAGGCTCAGGGACAACACACGTGGGTTTGGCGTCCTCTTGGTTAGGTTCGCTTACAATATGGTACATCAAATTACTAATATACGACGTGTGTAGGTACTAACTGTGTACCTATGCTACCATTGAGTATAGATTTTAATTAAAAGTATTGTTTTAATAATCACAGGTACAAATAGCGTCTGATTTTTAGGGGGGGGGGATGAATCCCTATTATAGTAACATTGAATTAGCTTAAAAAATATAGATAATAATGTTTTGGTGAGGCTTAGCCACCAAAACGTTCCCCCTCTATGTTAATTACGTTAAACATGGGTAAGATGGTTTCTAAATTCTCGGTTAAAGATAGACATACGAGATGACACAATAACACGGTTCTAACTTTAGTTACAGTTGACATAAGTACATAATTATACATTACTATCAGAAGACGATCATTAGAATAAGTGAGACTTTAAAACAATATGTTCAAAATCTACGGAGACGATAGACTATAATGTAGTGTGTACATATACTATAAACCTACATTCTACAGGTTCTACACGGAGTTTGAGCAGACGAAAAACCGTTTTTCTTATGAATAGTATTATAATGTGCAGCATAATGCAGTAGGTAGATACCTACCGCCACGTCATAATATTCAATATTCAAATGTGCAACGAATTTCGGCGACATTATGCGGCTTGTGAAAAATTCGCTTTTCGATTGTTCGTTTATAACAACGCTCTATCTCTCTCTCGCTCTCTTTCTCGCATACCCATAAAAATAATATTATAAAGATTAAACGCCCACGTTGCAGTCGGCAAACGAAAAATAACGCATGTGGTCTACTGGTCTCACAGTCGAGGTGCACCCAAGCTATTCGACAATAACATACAATGTGACTGCAGTACAACAATGTAATATAATCGTTGCCAAGAAATTTTGTCGGCGGACGACGTTGTAACACGCCTGCGATTAATAATTACCGCAGTAGATTTATTAAACATTAATAATAACATTTGGAATGTGTTAAGAAGTGACCAAAACGTTTCCCGTCGTGTTGTATAACGTAATATATAATATATAAATATATGTGTTTCTGACCGTGTACAGATGATAATAATAATGATAATAGCTACACATTGGTATAAATGCATAAACTAAAATATTTTGAATTATTATAACACAATATTATTATCGTAAACGCGGAACTCACATGTATTATAATAGTCTTGTGTGACCGACTTACATTTGATTAGTTAATACAAACAATAAATGTAACTAATATTAATAGGTCATTGTATAGTGCGCATATAGTGATTAAACAAAAAAATAATTGAGTAATTCATCGTTTTAACTTTACAGATATTGTGTATATGTTATCCTTATAAGTATTATTTTTGAAATTAAGAGGCTGCAAAGTTAAGTTATTCCGGTCGATGTTTCAACATCGTTATCGAGTTAGTTAAAAAATCGACTCGGACTAGTTACGTCAAACAGGTTAAAAAAAATAAAAATGTTTTGCCCAAATTTGTTATTCGGCATCTACGAGCTCTTATTCATTAACGAAGCGACCGGTAGATCTTAGAGGACGTCACACCCGTTGTCTTCGTCTTACAAATGTCCGACATAGCAAGAATCGAATGGGACAATTTTACTTCCTCTGTATTCACCAAGAATTACCAAAATTCTGCAACGCATGAAGTAGTAAGCACTCTATCTGCGTCGCAGTGTTTTAATTATTTGTTTGACATATAAATACGTTTAAAAGTATCAGTTTGAGAACATTGATTTTTTTTTTAACTTAACCATAAAAAAAATTAAAATATAACACACATAAAGGTCTTCCCCGGGAGTTGTGAAATATTGGTAATTCTACTATAAATATACAGAGTGAGTAAATGTGTTCCGCGCAAAATATTTTTTTGCTAATTGTACATGTGTAAGACTAAGACAACACAATATGTGGACGTGACGTCCTCTCAAGACGCTATTGAATTCGTCGTTCATTCGTCTGTGGCGCTGAGGTAATTATATATTATTATTTAACGTTTTTGTTTCTGTGCTGCACTTTTACGTGCAAAATATTAAAGCTCAAAATCAGAGGCGTAGGAAGACTAGTTAGCAAACCTAGGAAAATGCGCCTTTTTAGCGATTGAAAAAATTTTGAAGCACAAATTTGTGCCCCTGGCGTAAACACAGCTTGCCATACCCTTGCTACACCACTGCTCGAGATATCCGTATTGCAATAGGTAGTGTTTTTTTTAAATCTATACTCACACGCAGTGTTAGGACTTATCTAGATAAATTATTTAGATAATTTTTTTTTTATATTTTATCTTATCTAGATAAATAAATATAAGTCATACAGGTATTTATTTTAGCTAAAAATTTCACTTATCTAGATAAATTAATTTTTTTGTGAAAATTAGCTAAATTTGTTTGAAAATGTTTCATTTTAATCTCATCGTCTCAGGCACAATTTGTATGTAAAATACCACATTGGGCTAAAAATATATGATGTTATTCTGAAAATACTATAAATTAATCCTATTTAGTATAGGTACTTATTACTTATTAATAATCAATATCCTGTATTCGCCATTCTGTTATAAATATATATATAATATGTACTCACATGACGGTATATACATTTTTTTAAATTAGTTATTTTAATTTTAATTTGTATAACTATCTTTTATTTATCTACATAAAATATTGTTATCTTTTATCTTTTTGTTAGATAAATTTGATTTGTTTATCTTTTATCTGTATCTTAGATAAAATTTAGTATTGTTATCTTTATATTTATCCAGATGATTTTTTTGTTATCTGTTCCTAACACTGCTCACACGGTCATAGGTATATTATACATTCACAATATACAGATACTTATACTCGTACAGTTTCGGGGGTAGTATTCGGAATACTTTTAAAATATTTTCCCCAAAAGTATTATGAATAACTTTACAATATTTTTTAAGACTATTTTTTTCCTATAAAAAAATATTTTTTATTTTCAATATTATTATAAGCATTTAAACTCAACAACTTTAATTAGGCATATTATATAGTATTCAAAACTATTAAATTATACATACAAATATGTTGGCGCCGATTTCAAATTTTACCGAAGAAAAGTACCATAAGTTTAATATTACAAACAAAAACAATAAAGTATACTATGAAGACGTATTCGAGTATTTATTCCAAAACAATTTTTAAAAATATTTTACCCAATAGTCTATATTATCAATATAAAGTCAGTAACGCCATTTTGTACACTGTTTACGGGTTTCTACCACGATACCGGCCTGCCGGTTTTATTCGACAACAACGATAGTTATTTCTCGAAGTATTAATTATTTTTGGTCACGTGTGCATTCCAAATTGTCAAACAATTTACTCCTGGACTGTATAATTTAATAACATCAGATATTATATATTTTTATATGTATATTATATATACCTGCGTATATTACACACACCGATACTTTAGTTTTTATTATACTGTTGGTTATTATACTCCATTGTGTACGTTTCTAACCACCTGTCTTACCCGGTTGGTCGGCCGTTAAGTTCCGGTCCCCGGGGGTGCTGGTTTTGATATTGATGTGATGCGGCGACGAGTCACAGCCGAGAACCACTACAACAGTCTCGTCGACCCTTCGGCCTACAATAATTTTCTCGAATATTAACGAAAATTTATTGTCCAACCGATAAATTATGTTTTAAACAATCTCTCCGATATATTATGATTTATGAGTGACCCGTAAATTAATTTTTTTTTAATTTCCACCGAATATTGTTTATGTAAATAGTATTTATCGGCGGCCGGACGTAATTTTAATGCTCAACATACTGATCATTGAACAATCCATTTGAACACGCCTAGCCCAAAGTTATTATCCTTTATCGTTTTTTTTTTTTTTTTTTTTTAATTAGATAATATTTTATACTTCGTTTTAATACCGTACCAGTGCACAAACGCAGCATTATACGTCATCATTTAGTAAAACCAAAATTGTTAATTTTCAGTTATAATTATTTTAAAGCAATGTTGCGTTGTACCGTATAATATAGTGGGTACCTACATATAATTCAGTTATTTTATATGTATACAGTTAAACAATATTAAAGATCGATTATGACGTCACACGTTATTATTATAATATAGCTTGTACATTTTGATTAACATTTTAATGTAAAGATGTAAGTCGATTTGAATCTTTTATTATTATTTTTTTTTTAATTAATGAATATTGCGATTTGGTGCCACACTGTCACATCATAATTTTATGATAAATTAGATTCACTGAAATATCATTTTTCATTTCTAAGTGTGACAGAATTCTTCCAAAAAAGTTTTAATTATAATTTATAAACCACTATTATATTAATAAGTTTTCAATGAAACCGATAAATTATGTTATTTTATGTTTTGTTTCGGACCACTGCAGCTGCAACAAACCAATATTCACATTGTGTTCAGAACTTAACCGGACTGGCGAGAACGATCGAGGCGTATTATATTCAACATTTTTCATAATATTTTAATACCTACCTCGTCCATGGAGTATATGACGTATAAGTAAAATAAAAAATGTAATTTTACTGCTGGCGGCGACTTGTCAATCATCTTCGCGTTTACTTTAAGTGTAAAATATATTACATAAACATATGAAAATAATTCTTCGTTTCCATTTATATGGCCCATAAAACCGTTTTGGGAAAGACAGTTATTTTTCCGTCCGTCTCTGCTACCGCCTCTCTATGTAATGTATACCTACCAAACGTTCCAGGCAAATGTATTACAATGCACTTGTATTTAAATTTACTGCAAAGCGTATCCGATCTTTCGGAGACCGGAACTCAGAACTTCTGCTTGCCGGCAGGAAACCCCACGTTCGTCCTTCTTAACCACATCCTCCGTCGTACTATATTCCCCGACCATAACTGCATCAGTGTATGTAATATCCTCTTACGCGCACACACACACACACACATTCTGGACTCAATACTTCATTCGCGACAATATTGTTATCGGCCCCGGCTTAATCCTGCGGAGCAGTGCGGAATTTTATTTCGTTTTTATATTATAAACCACCGGGCAGACACAATGTCATTATATTTTATTCCGGATTGTAAATATTATATAATAATATTATAATACCACGTCACATAATATAGCATCGCTGTGCGTTGCGCACCGGTGTCAGGTGTCCAATTGAAGTTTAATTAAAGCGTATACAGCACAAGGTCATATTGTTATTATTATCCGGGGCATTGATTTATGTCAGGCCAGCGAAGGTTTATTAGCAGCTGGTAATAATTTAGTGTCACCGAGAAACTTTTAATTCGTTTTCAAGAGGCAAAAGTTGCCTTAATGAACGCAGTCTCGAATTCCCCCGAAGAAATTTAAAACTTTTTGATCGATCTTTGTTCGGTAAATTATTATTCTTCCTCCCCGTCGCAGCAACCCACCCCTTACCCCGCCACCCTTCGACTAACCGCACTGTATCGCAATCGGCCGAGGTTTTTGTTTTTGTTTTTTTATTTTTACCACGAAATGTGCATGCCGAAAAGTAAATGTCTTATCTTTTTTTGTTTCATTTTCAAAAAAACGTCCCATAACTCTTTATCAGCAACCCTTTTTGTCTTCGGTAGGCATGCCGTTTCCCCTACGACAATATTTATAGCGTCCTCCGCACCACCACACTGTATATTCATGTATATATACCTATTTCGCATCCGATCTTGTTCCATTTCCGAACTTTAATAATGAATCTACAGAATATAAATTCGTCTCCGACGCGGTTAGATACTGTTTAAAGTTCAGAAAGTCAGCACATTGAAATCGAAAGTGCCGCAAAACTACAAAACAACATCAACCGTATCTGTAATAACAATAGTATATTATATTATTATCGTTGGAAGACTTGCAATACAAAATTAATATGATTCACACGATTTTCCGTGTCAATTTATTCTGCCCATTGAGTACTAGGTATATTAATTGTTATTATGTTAAAGTATAGTAAAGTATTGTAGTCTAAAGAATAATATTGTTTTTATAGCTGGTAGGTACTATACCTATGAACAAATTATTAAAAACTAAATATATATGTTAGCCACAATCCGCTTGAATAAAGTATCGTTTACAATACTAATTTTGAGTTATTAATTATTATTTCTTTTTTTAACAGTTTTGCATTATTGTTCATACCAAACGAAAAAAATACGTTTTACGTTATTGTATTTGAATAGTCTACTAAAAAACCGTCACTAATATCAAAAACAAATGTTTTAAAAGGTATAGTGAAATGACAATTGTATAAGATATTTGCTCTTACATAACATAATAATATTAATGTTATAATACTGTTTGTACCTCTAATCGTTTAGATGCTGCAGAGATGATAATATTTCTGAAATTTTTAATCTTTTTAGATTTATTTATTATATAAAGAAGACAAATTTATAACAACATCTGTAATAATAGCTGATGCCGTGATTAATTCGATTCGAACTGCTGTAGATGAAACAAAAATTCGTTTCGGTAACATAATTATTAAACAATCTCCCGACCGTTGTGATTAATAAATACCTACACATTATAATATTATTATTAATTTGTGTGGTGTGGAGCGCGTGGAGCTGCAGAGAGGACCGTTTAGTTTATTTATTTTTTGTTACTCTCGCACACTGCGACACCCTACGGGGATGTGGAAATTAATGTACGTAGTCCAAATAAATTAGCATTTACGACAAAGTAGTTTTATACACTTTGTACATAAAATAAAATACGTGTTTGTTATCTGCCGTAAAATCACAAACACGCTGTATTATACGTTATTAAATCAATGCGAGGTGTTGGGAACGGTTGTTACTTTACCAAAATGCAGTCAATGACAATTTATATTGGACCGTCACTGCTGTAGCAGCCAGGTACCTCCTATACTATTAAAGTTATCGTTCGGGTGAATTATAGGGTTGCATGGACATTAATAACAGCTCACTGCTCGGTAATGATAACTGGAGATTATTATTTTTCCAAAGATTCTTATTTTGATCAACCGCGGTCTCGGCGTATTATCGGCTGTTAGGCGGTTCATACGGAAACCGGCTGCCTCTCGGGATTCGACTTCTAATCGTTAACTCACTCTCTTATCAAGGGTAATAAAACACTGATAAGAGGAATTGGTATAGATCGGTCTCCAGAGACAGACCCCAAAACAATCAACCGTGCGATTAGAGGAGAACATTTCACTCCTACAAACTATCTTGTACCTATGTATACGTATATATTAAATGAAGTTTATTATAAATTCTCTTTGAATAATACAAATTACAATATTATATCGTTGCAATACGTTGCAAATGACATCAGATGAATATAATACCTATAGGTATACTACAGTGGTAGTATGGTATACAGCACTACGGTATAATATTGCAAGTTACCGGTATTTTCATAGTATTATACCATATTATAAGTACGCGTGTATACCAATGACGAATGTCTGCCGAATCGGTATAGGTTGAATAAAATTCCAGTGTAATTCGTTTGATGACAGCATCTGCGAGTTAATATCGAAATATTCAAATCAACAACGCAATAATAAAATATTTTGAAAAATAGTGTTAATTGTTTGTATGATTATAATATGATACAATATAAATGTAAATTATTAATTTGAATATTAAAAATCAAAATTGTGCATTATAAATATTTAATTATTTAATTTTAAATTGAAATGTGCTGTTAGAAAATTAAAATGAGATCATTTTTTTTATAGGCCATCGCCCATGCAGTATTGGGCTCTTAAAAAACGTAATAAACATTTGATGTCTAACCTACATGGAAAGAAAGTCGGTGCTACAGCTGTTTTTGTATATTAAAATTTTTTTGAAATAATTGGTCTGTTACGATATTATGATAGTTTTGTTAGTCAGTAGTTTTTATGTTTTAGATATAATATCAACTCGTACGTTATATATTATATACACATGAACAACGACGTTGCCAAATATTTAAATATATAAATCAAAGCCCTGCGGACAAGCTGCAGCACACGTCTTAATAAACATCGGTACTTTTAACAGACGTTTAATTTAAGTGTAAAAATACGTTATGACTTTTTCGTAAATAAAAACAGATTATAATTTGCAGCAATATTATTTTAAAGTCGTAACTAAGATTCCGGAGGCCTTTAGGCGGATATATATAATATTTTATAGGTACGATAAAATGTATATATATAGATTAACCGCCATAACTATAATATTATTATACTCAAGATTTCGTCTTGCTGCAGTTCAGAATCAGAGCCCAAAACATCAAACTACACGCGTATATTAATATTATTTTTTCTCTCAAAGAGCACCAGGTGCAATAAATATTCATGATAATAATATAATAATAATTTCAGAGTGAACAACGTACCGTCGTCGTATAGCAAATACCTACCTGCAATATAAATTTTGCTGGAAGTAACGCTATATTTTAGCCGGTACGTGTTAATTGAACGCCTCCATTAATTTGCGTCTGTACGATTGTACCTATATAATATTTTATATTACAATAATACGTCACCAACAATATTATTATAGTAATAATAATAATAATAATAATAAGTAATAACGTTGCAGTCATACCGATATTTCGAATGAAACCACTCCTCGAACAGACGAGAAAATTATGGACAATAGTAACGCCATAACATAGATATATGTAGTTATAGGTACCTACGTATTATTGTTATAGGACGTGTATATAGGTATCTGCGAAATACGCTTGCCTCCGAGTAAATCTCTTTCATTTCAACAACGCTCGGTATATAGTATTTATTTATATTTACTTGTTGTAACGTATTTAATAAATTCACCAATGGCCAAAGAACAAAAAATAGTTTAAGCCAAGTAATATTATTGTATTTCATAAGACGGCGAAGTGGGTGTTTTGTCTATAAGATGTGGAGGGTGTATAGTATAGAGGAATAGAGAATTGTATCTGGTGCAGTGAGTTGGAATTCTCGGATTAGGCTGTAGCAGTCTTGTAAAAGATACTTTTGAGAAGTGTTTAAGTACAGAAGTACTTATTTTCAAAAGTACTTATAGATAGGTCATAGGTACTCAAATGCTTATTCTTCTTTTTTAAATGTGTTAGTAGTGTGTGGGGACATTTAAATGGATAGCTTAGGCCTTTAAAAATATTACAATATACCAATACACAGCGATGAACGATCTATAAATAAAGATTTTGTGCATAGTTTGTATTGTTTTATTTAAATTTGGCGTCCCTGTACATAAAGGAGGACAAAAAAAGTATTTAAAATTAGTATTTGATTTCAAATACTGTGCCCAAGTAATTTTTTCAAATGTATTTGGAATACATATTTGATTTAAGTATTTGAATACTTTTACTCGAGTACTTTACAAGACTGGGCTGTAGTCATGTTGAGGGTGATCAGCTATCTTTAGCAAACGCTATAGGTAGGAGAGAAACTTATTTTTAAGGCGCTCAATACGTTTCATTATATTATTAGATTATAATGTGGATGTACCAGCCATACCTGCAGTATACCATTATACATTGTATACATTTGTCCCAAGTTGGTTTGTACGTCTCGTGGATCTGATTTAACTCTCGGGCTATCTGAGGTATTGTAATATATATATATATATATACAATATAATATATACTATAGCTGTTGTTATTGCAGTTGGCGCCGAAACTGCGCGGTGTCATCCATGCTGATATACGGGTTATAGCGATGTCGCTCGTCAAACTATATAAAACTTTTATTGTATGCGGGAAACAACGGATTATCTTACTTCGAGTTGGACACATTTCCGATGGCATCTTTGCCCGATAGACAGAGCAATACCATTCAAATGCATTATTCAATTGAAATGTTCAACCAAACAATGTCGGCGTCACATTTTGTACTGGGTGTCCGGGTTGTTTTTTTTTTTGTAACTAATTTTTCATAAACTAAACTTTCCAACAATTTCTAAGCTAATGGTACATAAAATGATAAAAACATGGTCATCGACAAAATATGAAAATATGATAAAATTAAATTGTTAAAATGTTTAAAACATTTTAATGTTTTTATATATGTTATTAAAAGTTCGGGATTTATCTAGTTCGTGATATTCTGTTTAAAAAAAAAAGAATCAAAATTATAAAAACTATAATATACTAAGGAATTTATTATAAACAGTATTCAGTGTAAAAATATCACCTCAATACGTGTACGATTTTGTATAGGTATTTTATATTTTATATACCTATACGTACTTAATTTGATTACTTAAGATATGAAAATAAAATAATATTTTATTAATTTTCAAAATGTTTTCATTTTATTAAAACGCATTGGTATAATTTAATAAATACATGCTTTGACGAAAAATTGTCTTTTTTTATTATGTTTATAGTCGTGTTTGATTGGAACAAAAGATGAACGATTTAAATTTGATTAATGCTTTACGAATATGAAATTAAAATTCTAAAAAAAAATTTAAAAAAATTGACGCGTGCGCAAAAAATACTTATACTAACCGATTTTAATTTAAACGTTCGTTCACATAATATTACAATGTTGGTACATATTACGTGGCCAGTTATTCAAATAATAATATATTGTATTGCTATAGAAAAACTATTTTTCAACTCATCTTGCAGAACACAACGGGTGTCATCTGGGTAGACTTTAGTGAAATATAGATTCACCCGTGCTCGAGCAATAATATTATAATATATATTTTTTTCATCTCGCGTTCGTCCGACGTAAGTTATTTGTGTTTTTGACGTTTGACTAAGGTTCAGCGGAAAACCGTTCGTATTTTAATCGCGTATCGATTAAAGTGATGTGGTCTGAAATAAAAAACCAATGGCACACGAAAACCCGAAACGTTTCACGACCATTTCATATAGTATAATATTAATAATAATATATTATTATATGGCGAGATCGGTGCGAGATGTCGTCTCGATGGTCTTCCAGGACGACGGGCACGACAAGGCAAACCCGAAAAAGTGTTCGGTATTATAATAATATTATAATATAATGGACGCATGCACCTACCTATGTACAATAATATTATATATTTTAGTGTTTCCATAAAAAAAAAAAAATAATTCGATTCCGGTAGAGAGACTGCAGTGACAGGGACGAAGAGAGACGGAGAGTGATAACTTACACGCCGAGTCCGAGTGCGGACGGTGTTGGAGTGACGTCGGAGTAAAAGAGAAGAGGATGATTTCTGCCGGGGGGAGCGGTGAGGGGTTGACGGCCCAACGGGGGGGGGCTGAGGAGAGGGCGACCGGTCGACCGTTTGTCGGCTGCAGACGGGTTTCCGAATAGCCACGTAATTAATTTTGACAATGTGACAAAACACCAGAAGTACCTTCTTATTAAGATTCCTTTCACACTAAAATACCTCTCTATAATATTATTATTATTACTATACGCCTATACCCACTTTCGCCCATCCTCTCGGCACACCGTCGTTTCCAACTGGTTTGCGGGGCGCGCGGCGATGACAGTAGTCATAACGATTTCGGGAAATGTTACCCAACAAGACGACGACCGGACGACGACTGTGTGGCCATCAAAAATAATAATTATAATTATAACGCTGTACACAATATTACAATAATAATATAATAATAATAATAATGATAATATATAATATTATTATAGCCGCGGTGACCGCCCGACCGAACGACACGCATGATGGCAATCGAATATATTAAAATAATATAATATATACATTAATGAAACACATCCCCTCCCTTCGGCTAATCTCGTGTTATCTCACTCGCGTGGTTCGTATTAAACGCCACGTATTATACGACCCATCTATATTTCAATTAATTTCCCGAAAGGAAAAAAAAAATAAAAATAAATAAATAAACACAGGTACCTCTTTAAGATTAAACGAAAGTATTATTCGATGATTTTTAAGTGTCCGATAAAACGCGGTGTGTTATACCTAGTGTAAACTCGAAGACGTTTTTGTTTAATTTAAAACGCGTGTATAACGTATAATATGTATATATATATATTATAATATATACCTGTTTAATGCATATTCCGAAGGGAATGAATGTTTTTTGTGTGTGGTTTTAAACACGATAATCTGCACAGCTCGTACGCGATGAGATAAAGACACGAAAAATTAATTTCGTCCAAGTCTTCAGAATATTCATATTATTATTACATTATAAACGTCAAGTGTTTGCCCACCCAGCTCTAAAGCTGTATGACATGCACATTCATATAATGTATATTAACCTACATATTGGTGCTGATCGACGACCGCAAATGATTTGAATGGGTCGTAGAGTAGATAATCCGATTTAATAAAAGTATATATACATATCAGCTGTATATCATGCAATTAAATAACCATTCGATACGAAATCTTAGGAAAACAATAGCATTGTATTATTGACAAAAATATTTCCACGTGCATTTAAAAAAAAAACATAAAAAATATGTCGTAAGTATATGTTATTTTAAGACACGATCCTCAATTAACGCACACGTTTTTTACATTGATTTCCATATAATATTATATTATAATTGAATTTTATTTGAAAATTTCACAGAGTTATAAAACTATGGGGAAATACAGTCACGATATTGCTTCGACTATTGAAAAAAAATTTAAAAATCATGAAGTGCTAATATTTTGGATTTAATTAATATTATATAAATATCTAAAAAAAAAATGTATATTATTTATATCAAAAACTGTGAGATGATTAATGGATAACAATTACCGTCTGCAGTATATTATTATATTCGCCGTTAAGGTCAAACACTGTCGCTGTACATTTAGAATATTTTATTACACGAAATGAACCTATGTCTCAACTAGACTGTATATTATATATAACGGTGTTCAAAAAAACAAAAAATGGGGAAGTGTATACGCATAAAACGAATGCAATTTATAAGAGATGAATAATTTTAATTATAAACAAATATACGGTGGCGTGGTAGAGATCTCTTTCGTATTATTCATTATTTTTTCTAATGTCCTCAAGGTAAATACTATAAACAAACATTATATTATTTATCACGTTAAATTTTATTTTTCTGGCGTTTTCGTTTTTATTATTTTCAGCGCATTTACTATTTCACAATAATGACGTCTCGTCGTTAGCTATTGTGTAGGAGTAGAGTTTTAATAAAATTCAATCTTTATAAAATATAAAAAAAATAATAATAATAATAATACATTTCGTTTTGAATTAATAAACGTGACAATAATAACGGCGGCGCGACGTCGGGAGATGTGATTTAAGGCTAACAACTAGACGAAACAACTTAAACCGGAGTCTGCGAGCTGTTAAATTTTACGACCGATTTCGTTATTTTTTTTCTTCACTTAAAATGTTCTATCCTCATTTCGATTAATTAAGAGTTCACACATCGGATTCGCGAAAATCCACCACATTAAATCTGTATACTCGTCGGCGGCGACGACATTTGCGTTCGCCACTCGTGTGCATAATATACATATTATATAAAAACCGCCGAATATTTCGATATTATAATATAAAATAATAATATTATAATGTTATGCGGACGACGACGACACCGAAAATCTAAGCCGTTTGGATTGAGATATCGAACAACGGTTGTATAGTATAGGTACCTACGAACGAATATAACATTTTTGTTTATTCATCATCAACACTATATTATTATGTGCACGCATGCGCACCGAAAGCGCACAGACTAAACGTGTGAATAATATATTATTATAAAAAGCATCTTTATGTATATAAACGTGTGTGTGTGTGTGTGGGCAATTCCGCGGGTGTGTGTAAATTTACACCGTTCAGCGGACAAAAAAAAATACCGAAATTCGTTTCCTATGCAAATAAGAGTCTCAGCGCTCATAAGATAATATTATACAAACGCGACTGACGCCAAATAATAATATACGCGTCAACCGTGAAATACAATAATTTGTCGGCTTGTTGCGACGCGTCGGACGACACGGACCGAATTAAATCCTTTTTTTCATACTATCATGATATTATTATCACACCGGCAGATAAGGGGAACACGAAAATCGAAAAAACTGAACACAATTTTTGTAATAAAAAAAAAAAAAAGACGAGTGACGACTAGTCCCGAAGGTTAGTGCGTGTATACTTTACCCCGTACGCCCGAAAAACGCATATACATACACACAAGGATTTATATATATATATATGGGACTTGAATGTAGGTATGTACACAATCTCAAATATAAATTAATCCCGGGATCACCTGCCAAACGTGCAAACACAATCAATTATTTTGGACTCGAAATTATTTAACTCGTAAAACTGGTAACGTTGATACCCATACCTATACTATAATAATACTCGATTTAATCTTAAAAAAATGTATTTAAATATATATAATTGCGACCGTGCAGCGGTGTAACCTATACACATTTTTATCGGATACATCAACAATAATAATATGTACACATTATAATAGTGCTCAATATTGTTTATAATATGATAAATCAAACATGATGTATTGAATACAATCATGCATACACACAAGCGTGTAATTTTTTTCAAATATTGAAATGTTCTATCTTAGTACCTATACGCATAATACATAGGTATTCAATTTTCATAAAATGATAATTTATATCGACTATAGGAGACATATACGTTCGTTCAATTTTTCTATAATATTATAATATCATTATGGTGGTATCAAAGAAAAAAAAAACATAAACGTGACATTTTGCTGTTAAATAATATATAACTTAAACAATTATTATTTATATGTATGGTAAAATATTCTTCACTAATAAATAATAATATTTCATGTATTAAATTGCTCAGCTAAAACAGCCTTATGAAGTACGTATTCAACGCTTGAAATATATGAACTACCTGGTATAGTTGGAAAATCAACCATGATTTAAATTAATTGATACGTTATACCACAGTCTACTAGAATTTGGTTTAGACACACGGAGTAAACAATACATACTGTCACGAAGAAAATTTAAAATTGTGTAATTGAATAGGTAGTTAAGGTTGTGGTATCACAGCTTTAATAGAATAGTATGGAATACACACTCAAGCAACACGAAAAGACCTGTCAGTACAATCAAACATTTCAAGATTTTTAAATTAGATTTGCTGGTGAAATATCTAATGGAAAGAACAGAGAAATGAAGTTGGATAATTTAATTCTTTGTATAGGAGTACTAGAAAATCTCGTTAACCTAATCAACTAACGTGATTAACGCGTCTTTTCGAAACGAGTAAAGGTGTAGCGTTCGTTTTTTTTTCTCAAGAATTCCAAAAGAGATGAAAAAATAAATACCAACACTATAAAACATCTGAGTAATACGTTTTACACGATGCCCTAATTTCCGAATGCAATAAAATCACATGAGTTTTATCATATCATCCATTCATAAAGTCTTAAACAAACATCTGAAAATGATTTTATAACAGTAAAAAAGTAAATACACTTTCCATTCCGATTGACATAATATATTGAATGTACAATAATATTAATATCCATACATTAACTCAATCGTAATATTATACTTCTAGATCGTTTTTTTTTTTATTGAATTGACAATAATACTTAATAATAACAAATTCTATTGGAAATTTTGAATGAGGTTCGTGCAGGTTCGAGAGTGAAATCAAACAAAAATTAACTCACAACAGAAAATCCTCAACCCCACGACAACGATTGGCGATTGAAATATATTCACATTATTAACACATATATATTAAGGGCATTGCATGCCGCGATTGTCTGTTTATATCTAACACACGTGGAACATAAGACTAACGACTAAACGCCTGACAAAAATAAGGTACTTCTAGTTATTCGATTTAAAATATGTAAAGATGTTTGAATGGGTATACGAGTTTGCTTTGCATCGGTCGAAGCATATTTTTAATATATTTAATGATAAAAACTAACAAATTTATATAACGTAAAATATTTATTCTCATCGAAATATTGCTACAATCGAAAAAGTGCTTCGACTGGTGCTTAACTAGAAGTACCTTAATTTTTGTCAGGCGTTTAGGTCGTTATTCCTGTATTCCACGTGTGTTAGACAAAGACATACAATCACGGCATGCAATGCCCTTAACGATATATTTAATATGAAGATCGAAAGGAATGTGATTGGAATAATAACTAAATGACCTAGCACTACCAGATACCTATAGAGAGGACGGCCAAACAAATATATGGACAGATAGAATACAGGAAGACTTACGCAACTGAAGTCTTCAGTGAAGTTGCCAACTTCTGAATGTAAGGAACGCAGAAGAATGTGCTAAAAATAGAGAGGGGTGGAAACGATGTGTTCACAACCTGGCGATGGGCCTCAAATGGCCGCATAAAAGCCTGGAAGAAAGAAGACAATTTAGTATTAAATAGCACAGAAGCGCCACTCAATCAGAAACGCTTTCATATTCCTATGGTATGAAGTATTACAGGACTCTAAAAGTTGTACCGCATCCTTACTATGATAAGATGTCGGTAACGTGAATTCCTATGGCTCTTTGTAACAAAATTTTAAAAACGGAAACAATCCATTGATTGCGGCCGTTTAATTTATTCAAAGTTTTTTATGAATGGACCTATTGCCAGTTTCAGTGTTGTATACCTACATTTTGCTTTGAATAAAATACTATAATATCGTTATTTGAAATAATTTATGATACATCGATATGAATTGATAACGCTCCACGGAGACCGTGTCCAAGACCACGATCACCCGATTTTGCCGATACCCACTGCAGGGTCTATGTCCCGATTATAGGTTGTTAACCGCGTGGGGTGGGTAAAGTTTACTTACCTAAAAAACAATTTTAAAACGCCGTCACGTAAAACCGGCCGTGTCGCGTGCGCGCGCGCACGTGACAAATGAAGCAATTTTGTGGGTGCTCTATTTTCTTTTTTTCGAGGGGAAAAAATCATTCCCACCGCAGACTTCAGTCATTTATCAAACACCGCGGTTTCGCCCGAGGCGGTATTTCCCTTGGAGGAATCGCGCGGCGTCCAATTATTATTATACCGTTGTAAACGCTCGCGTACTCGCCCGTCGTCGGGGCGAAGGATAATTAGGACCCGAACCGCTCGATAATATATTTTAATAATAATAGTAAAATATAGAATAAAACATATTATACACGCGTATGACCCACGAAATAGCTGAATGGAAAACACCCCGAGAATAATATTAATAGTTTTGTTGCTGTCGACCGATCGCTGCAGTAATATTATATATTATTTTATACCCATCACTGCTCCCCGCATACATATACGCATAGACGTCCGGTGGCGTGCGGGGTGTGGTTTTGGGTGGGGGGGGGGGTGAGGTAGGTATGGGTCGAGTCGATATATCGTCACGGAGATCGAAGATATCTGAGACGACGACGGTCGTCGTTACGGTTATGCCCGACTCAACGCGGTCGCCGTTTTAACGATATTATTATTAATGTTGCCGTGAACGTTATTTTCGAAAACGCCGGACTGCGCAACGGAAAACGGTAAGTACGTCGGCTGACCGGCCTGCCCCACGACCGGTCCCGTCCCCCGCGACCATATAGGTACCCGTGTACAACGTAATACTATTTTATTTTTAAAACGCTTAATAATCATTTTATAGGTACGAACGTATTATTCTAAACGATCGACGTGAGCCCATCATTCATAGTAATATTATTGTTACACAATATATTATTATATAGTAGCCGCGGCGTGTGTACTGCAACTGCCGCCGTGTACAGCGTAATATGTATAATAATGTAAAACGACGTCGGCCGCGCCGCATATTATTATGACGCGCAGTAGTCAGACCGGAGGGGCAATACGGAGCCGGGGAGGGTGGGTGCACCCGTCGGTGGCTGCTGCGTCGTCGGTTCGGAGGAAATTAATAATAATATTATAATGATATCGCAGTGTTACAGACGTTCACGTTAAACCGTACGACGATGAATGAGTCCCTCGAAATCCAATATAATATCGGTCTCTTCGATGATGTTTTAAAGCGTATTATATCACTCTCGTCTGCTCTGCTGCAGTCGTCGTCGTCGTTTTATCACAATTTTAGATTCTCCAAGTAACGGGTTTGGGTTTGAACGTGTGGAACGGAAAAATTGAATATTGAAATAAAATATTATCACATATAATAAATCTACAGACTATAAGTATAGGCTGTATTGTACGCATATGTACCTATTGTACCTTATAACAGTCTAAAATTATAACAGACTTCCGATTTACGCGAGAAAAGTACCAAACTAATGCCAACAATGTAAACATAAGACGATTTTCGTTGACAAACTCCTCCCGTCCATTCGAAAGATTAAAGTGCATAAAATAAATTTCATTATAACATCGTCTGAAGACTTATATACAGGAGTGAATGCAGTTATGACAGGAGTACAAAAAGGCTTGTGATTTGACAAGATAATTGAGTTGTCAGATATGAAATTTAAGTATTGGTGTACGTCAAACTTTTACCCAAACAATGAGTATTTATATATGCTTCTTGGAGCTTCTTATAGAAGCGCGCTGACGTAGCTCAAATTAGATGTGTTGCAGTTAAGAAAATTAAAATATAATATTACTCGGTAGGTAAGCAATTTTACGCCAGGAAAAAAATTTATAAAAAAAAATTGATAATTTTGTTCGTTTATCAATGCAAGGTTTATCAATAAGAAATTAAATACAAATATTGTGCTCCTTTGATGCAAATATTAATATGTATTTTTTATATACACATATAAACCGTAGTTAACGGAAAAAAATAGTATTTTACTTTCAATTTCGATTATATGATCGCATCAAAGACTAAATGCGAATGGGTGAATACAATTTTGTATAATATTGGTGGAGCTATTTTTTTTTACAAAGATGTCTCATCTTGAAAAAATACAAAATTTAATATTATCATCGTATCGACTTTGTTTGATCTGTGTACAATGTTACAAGTCGATAAGTAGATGCAAAAACTTTATTAATTGATTTTAAATTATTAGATACATATTTGGTTATCACTGACCACTGACTGCTGCAGATAGGTATTACCTATATTATAATGTGTAATAACTTTTCTGTTTTAACTATGGAAAACAATCAGAATTCAAAATGTCTATAATATATAATATATTGTATTATAATTTCAACTTTAAATTTTCTTATTTATAGAAAACAAAGAATTTCATGGTGACTCAATTACTTTAAGATAGGACTTAATGTATTTTCTTAATAATTGGTATAAATATCTATGTATACCCATAATCTACATAGAGAGTATAGATCCGAGATATTGCGAAAGAGACTACTGCCACAAAGTGCATTTCAATTTCTAATATAGTACACAACTTGAAAACATGTAAAATCCTACCAAACTCAAAGTTATCGAATAGAAATCAGTTCGAGTAACACGTCTTCTTCATTAAACTGAGTGCGCCCTAGCGCGTCTTAAAGCGATGCAATCATTTGCTGTGGAAAAAAACAAAGCACACACAGACGGCGTCCACCTTCGTCTTTTCAAATCGAACCTTTTTAATCATACGACCGACACTCAGCTCTCGGTTAAATCAATTTATTATGACGTTTTCAAAAATATAATTTACTAATGAAATCGGCGCAGTATATACGGCGAGTGAACAATATTATTATAATCGTGAGTCGATTAGACCGCATTAAAATGAGAACTGAAAGATGTCGTCTGTTGGTAGAAGAAAATAAAATAATATCACGTTATAACAACCGAAAAATGTCTCAAATCGAATGAGGAACTGAGCGGGGTACAATTATTGTTATAACGACCAACACCAAAAACATTACAAATTATCATAACTTAATTGTATCACCGTGACGCCGTATCATTGTATTATTATTATTATATGACGTTTACACTCTGTGAAACAAATAGCTCGTTTCACACGACTATATATACACGAGAACATAATGATATTATATATAAGTACACAGCAGTACCGTGTCAACCCACTACATCGCAGTAAGTATATGTCTTATCTCACAATATTCCGGTCCGAAAAATTCCCTCGTTTGTCTGTGAAGTGGGATTGGTGTCAGTGGCACGACCTCCTTAATCTTCGCTAAAATCCTATCTCATTACATCGCATAGGCGTTCAACTTCGAATACATACGCCATTACATTTATATATATATATTATATAACAATATGTCTTATCTATAAGGTTGGTACCTTATACCTTCTAGGTACACGTCGCTGGTCCCGTGGGTGCACCGCGGTACTCGGCCAGCTCATATATTATGAAGATTTAATAAATTAATTAATTAAACCGTTTGAGTTTATTATTTTACTCACAACAATAGGCTGCAGGTAGTCGAAAGGATTCGAAATTAAATTATAATAATAGGATGTACGTTCGTATCCGTGAAGACTGCAACTACCATCGGATATGGTTTCACGTGAACGTTATTATAATATGCTTTGTGTGTGTTTTTCGTTTGGCCGACAGACACGATTATTATATTATTATAATGAACTATTCGACGTTTACCCATATAACGTTTTGATAGCGCACCCATTTGTGGAAAAATATATTATATGTATTTTTTTTTTTCTAATCGAACGTATTGCATTTTAACCTGACATACCACAACCATTGTTATAACATGTTGTTTAAAAATTTTAAATACAAATATTTACAATTTAAAAATTTACTGCGTTTCCATTAGATTCTGTGTGTATGATTAATGATTACACATCATTATACTTTATATTATACAAACCCGGTGCGATGCTATAAATGTGTTCGCTTTTCTCGTAACTATCTTTGACAATTAACTTCTAAGAAACTCAAACAGCTGAAGGAAGTATGTTTGGGGATGTATGTATTACGTTTGTCATCGGTATCGTCTCGTTCAGTTCCTAATGAAGATACTGGCGCCAAGTTTTCGGATAATTAAAGAGGAACCGTCTTATTAGTAATTTAGTGCAGTGAAAATAACATTTAATTTCGGCCGTGTTCTCGAATTTCGACTGACGAATGGTTATTAAATGTTATTATACCATTTAAAATACGAATTGGCTTACTCGATCCCGGCGACATGCATGGTCGGAGAATATATAAAATAGTCGTTTTGCGTTTTTACGAAATCGGTCCACACATAATATAGGCGTACAGGAATTTTTACTATACGATATTAAACAATAGAAAGTGGGTTAAATACCAGTTCGTACATCATACACAGCATCTATAATAATAATATAATAAACGTCATTACCCGCGAGTACCTAAGAGTTTTGCATGAACGTGAATTATAGGTTGGTTTTTAGATAACATCCACATTATTATATCAAACAATAAATTTGAACTTTAAAATTAAAATAATTGATGATTGGAAATCTATAATTTCATCGCCAGTAGACAATGTACATGGGTAATATTGTACGTATACCTACAATTTACATTATAGCTATTCTTTTAACAGCATAATAAACATTAATCGTCTCGCCAAGTATATGAATGTTTTTGGAAATACGTATTTTTTTTGCAAGATTTATATAG
Source organism: Nasonovia ribisnigri (assembly GCA_027563435.1). NCBI lineage: Eukaryota > Metazoa > Arthropoda > Insecta > Hemiptera > Aphididae > Nasonovia > Nasonovia ribisnigri. The sequence goes on along the minus strand of JANEHU010002910.1, from coordinate 66,237 downwards.
TAATGAAAATGCAATTTTTTACTATTTTTCTTCGATACATCATTTTTTAGGTATTTACTTTTTCTAACGACGTCAGTGCACGCTTTTGATTTTCGTATACCGAAGCAGAATGTTTTTCTGAGAATTTCAATTTCATATAAATTTAACGTGTTTATACCATTAAAAGAATCACCTTGTACCATTATACTTATATGGCACGTGTATTGTAAAGATTGACAACATAATATACCAACATATACCGACAATAATATGATGGGTATTATTAGTGTATAATACTGCAAACACTCCATATTTGAGTATAGTATTATGTTTTGTTTGTACTATGTACATTATATTATATATTATTATGTACAAAAAAAAAGTCATGTTTAACATTATACACTCGTTTAAATCCGGAATAATATCATATTCTGTTTGCGCGTTACATTACATATTTTTTCGTAAAATATATATTAATTCAATCCGTGTGCTGCGGCAGGTGTACGATCATAATATTATACCCGTTGAAGGATACAAACGTGTATGGCATAATATTATTATTATTAATAAATCGTACCTATATAATATAATAATATAGATATATTATGAAATGAACACGGCATCATTTCTATAATATCGAAGAACAAATCGCTCGTACAAGGCACTTTATATGTATATGTGTGATATTATAATGTGCTATGTGAACTATTGTTTGTTTGGTGTGTACATCGTTATTATATTATAAACGAATTGAAATTAAATCCGTTTCGACGGTTCGTTTCGTACGCGTGAAAAACGAAAAATCGCTCACAAACATTGACGTCTGTATTATTCGAACAAAACGAGACAAAACCACTCGCTCGACCTGCGTCACACTCCCACGCTCAATGTTTTTAAACAATGGCCGCCGCCGACCACATTTTATTATCTCGAAAATCGCGGGTCTGCAGTAAGACCGAAGAAACCGCATCGGCTATAGAGTTTTCGACTTTTCGAAAAAGTTGTCGTCGTCGTCGTTGCCCGACAGCTGGTATGATAATATTATTATTATATCAAAAAATATAGCTACAGGCCCACGTGTATACGTGGAACCGAAAAGTTTAAGGGGATTGAAAATGGACAACTTTTTAAGAGCTTAAATTTTCAAATTGCAAGCCCTTGTAAAATATGTGAAGTGTGTGAGCAGTAATAGTGATCATCGGCGTTGCTCGCGCTTTAACGGTAAACAGTGTACGCTCATCTGTATGTAATTTTTGTCAATCCTGCCAATTAGGCCACATTTTAAGATATTTAAATTCATTTTCAAATAATCAACATTTAAATGTTCGTAAATTTTAAATATTCAAATAAAACGTGTTGAAGTTGTGGGATACAATTTTAAAAAAGTGGCCAGATAGATCTCAAGTAGGCATATTAACGAATTCAAATCAGTTTTCAGGTTCGACAAAGATTGGTACATTTTGGTAGAAATAACTGAACAGTTAAAGTACCTACCCTTAATCTCGGGACTTATTCACTTTTCACGTACATTTGGCCGCACTTAATTGGCCATACTCCTTAATAAGTGCGCATTACAATGATAAAAAAATATTCTATTAATTATCTACCTATCGTATTATTTAAAGTTAGGTGACGTAAATTTCGTTATTATCAGACAGTCATATAACATTCGCCGCCCCTTTTGTCTGGTATACGTGGAGATAAAAAAAATATGCGAAGAAGCAAAATAAATACTTTTTTAATTTTTTTCTTGTGTGCTATTTTTTTTTTTTTATTTTTTTATTTAAAGGTTTACAGGCTTCAACTACAATGGTTATTAGCCGACATTTTGTTTAAGTATAACAAAAAAGAAAAGTAAATTACAATATTAAAAATTACACTATTTGTTTAAATGAATTTACAATTTAATTTATATTGAAACTATATTTTGTTGATAAGGTTATCTTTGGTGATGAATTCAATGGTTTTTAAAGTATGTTCTTCATTTAGAGCTTCTTTGATGTTGTGTGGAAGGTTGAGGTGTGCTAGTTTATATGGTTCATTTTTATAAAATTTTACCTATTTCTATAAAATATACAAGACATTTCTTTATACCTATATAATATACAAATTCCTTAAAAATTCCAAAAAAATGCAAAATAAAAATTTAGTTTTTCACGATGTATAAAAGAATTCGGTGCTCGGCAAGCAATGGCTTGTACATATATATAGTCATTGTGCATTACGATACCAGATATATTATATTATATTGTCATAACATGGTATATATAGTAGCTGCAGGCGACGGGCTATTTGCTGCGTATACACTCATAGGTAGCGTATGATCTCAGTGAGCAGCAGGTCGTTCTCGGCATATTGTAATAACTTACCGACGAATCCTCACCTCATAATATCATACGGTTTTAATGGTTTTATTGTGCGTTTTTAACGATCGACGGGAATTTTATGCGAAATTTCCGAGTGACTCTCGCCTCGAAATAGTATATCATATATAGTATAATATAAATTCTTAATATACGCCTGTAGATATTGGGCGCCCAAAACGTGGCATGTAATAAACCGATAAGTCTTATGCAAATTATATACCAACCCATATGTTTTATAGTCGTAGTAATGAATAAAAGAAATCCGTCGGTCCGTCGTCCACTCGGAAGCGGCTCGAAAGTCGCAACATCCTTTTTTTTTTTTTTACTGTTTACTGCAAAAAATGCTCAGACTCTATCCGACACACATATCATCATCAGATACCAGTATTACATTACACTGGTACCTACCTATATACCTATATTATTATTATATAACGGTACAGAACAGCGTGCGTACAATATAATATAGTGAATTGTACGCATATATATATATATATATATACATGTTTATACGCGTCGGAATCGCGCAAACAAAGTCGCCATATTATAATAATATAGTATACATTGCCCGAGTGTCGTCTTTATATTGTTATATTATTATTATCACTATGGTCGTATATTATACCTACTTGTTGCCTGCACTCGGCGGCAGTCACGATAATTATTATACCTATATAGGTGCATAATAATAATACGGCGTCGTACCTGCCGCAATAATTGGCTACGATTGTTTACACTCGACTCTAATTTCGGGCCAATGAGACAATGCGAAGAGTTAATGCTCTGCACTATTAGGTAGGTAGGTACCTACATACCACGTGTATCGTATATTATTATATAGGTATATGTAACCGGCCGCCGCAGGTCGATCCGTTTGACCGCCGCCAAATGTTTTTCGTGGCAGCTGCAGATGTCTGCACGGGCCCGAGAAAAACCATTTTTTTTTTCTTCACCGGCCGAATAGTATTATTTTCGTCCTGCCAACAGCTCCGGAAAAGAAAATAATTTGAAAATTTGAAAAAGAAAATGCGACGCCACGACGACGTAAAGCGGTCGGATACTATATATTTATAATGCAGTCACATAATATAAGGTCAACGATATAGTCCCGCAGCATCGGTAGTCGGAGGAAAAAAAACATATATAATAATAACATGTAAATGGGAGTGCAGATGACGTACCTATATAGGCATATAACTATGTACAGACGAGAACGGCTAGTCCGTCGCTTTTTTGCGCGACCAAACATACTCCTCGACGGCCTATATAATATTATTATTGCCGCTTATGCGCAAGCGCACATTGTAATATTATAATATAACAATATATACGTATAGAGTATCTTTGGCACGGACGGAGAAGGCGAACGTTTCATGACGGGAATAATATAATATATTAAGTCGTCTATAGGTCTCCGGCCTGTCATTATGTACAGCTCTGCATATTATATTATATACATGCTGCAGTATTCGTATACTACTTATATTATGTGCGTCTGCAGAGTGTGCACAGGCGGATGGCCGGCCAATTATAAAATATGTACATGGCGCGTACAATATAATACATATTATATACGTATATTACACCATATTATAATGTAAGAATAGGTCTTTTTTATTTTGCCCACTACCAGTGCGACGACCAATGCGCCGCGTACACGAACGCGCCATGTTTGTGTTCATTAAACCTTTTTTTTTTCATTATTATTATTCTCTATTACTTTGTTTTTTCCACGTTAACATTTAATTAACGCCGCCGCTGCTACCTGTCGCGGATGAGCACTCATGTGTATCATCCGCCTCGTGCTCTGCCGGCCCGGGCGGCGACGACCATTCCGCCGCAGACGACTTTTCTAGTTTTCTCCGTCTCCACCTCCTGCACTTCCACCACTTTCCTCATTTACCCATCGTCGAAAACGTCTGCTAGCTCTCTAACCTATTATAATACTATGCGTGTATTTCGTTATCACATTATGCGCGCGATAAATATCCACTGTCGGATATATACGAGCTATATAAGTCCGTTTTGTATACTTGCTCATATTTATACGGAGTGATTCATCGAGCATGATGACCCTCCCTTCCCCCTTTCCCTTCAATGATGCGGTTATTAGTAATCCGATTTTTAGAATAATTATTAAATAGATATGCTTAAAGGCAACATTTTCAAATGCTTGACATTTTGTGTATGTACTACTTAAGGAGTTTATACTGCGTTGGAAATACGAACTATTCTGATTTTCAAATGAAAAAACTTCCTTCCCTTTTCTACTGTAAATTATTTAGCGGATCATTTTTCTGAAAATTTTTATGCACCTACCAATCTAATTCAAAATTCGAACGAGTAGTTTTCGAGTCATTTACCTATAATAATCCAATAGTTGGTACAACTATTATATATTTTGTAAAACCATTTAGTATAAACATTTTATTAACTATAGGAAACCACCCATTCACATTTTTAATTACCTAGATAAATCAACATTTTCAAAAAAATTATCCGCTAAATAATTAGAAAATAGGGTTCTCATTTTAAAAATAAGTTTGTATTGACAATACAAAAAAAAAAAATTGAAGAATTATAAAAAACAGGCGTTGAGTAGAGTTAACAATTTAAATCAGAATACGAGTAAATTCATTAAAAAAATATGGGTGAAATCACCTTGTATAATATTGATGTACTATCAATTATTATTAATATTTTGTGCAGCCAATTACAGATGACGATTTCAGTACTGCTGTGGCGAGACGAACTCAACAGTCAATGAAACCTATCTGCATTCAGGCACTTATTTTTGGTGCGTATATGAAAATCAGAAAATCGTTCCAGAAACGGCTGTACGTGGTCTTTTTTTTACTTTGGCTGATTGCCTGATGTTTGCAGGGTCATATGATGTGAATTATTACCGGATTTTCTGCCAGATAAAATTTGTGTGACTAAGTCGAGGATGGTAGTTTCAAAATTATTACAAAAAATCAAAATATTCCAAATTGAACGAGTATCTCTGGACTATGGCCCAGTCCTAGTGTACTTCAACCTCATTGGACTAGCGTCAAATTTCAGTAATTATTTATTATTTTGTGACCCATATTCATGTATGTTTCAAAACAAAAGTTTAAAACCAAGTTAAGTATTCGCGAGTCACGATCCATATATCTGAATCTCACCCGACACACCTATAGTTGAAGACCACTCGCCTTTACGACCATACTTGTGTATAGGTACTCTTTAAAAAAAGGTTTAGATTCGAGTTTTTCTATTTTTTTTTTAAATTCTATATTTTACAAAAAAATAAATAATAGTATTTATGTCTATGATTCGTATTATACGCGAGGTTTGTTACATAAATTACGCACAATTACAAGTAATTTACACTCGAAATGAACCTGTTATAAAATATGTTGCTCCGTAGTAATTCGTGATGATTTAAAGTATTAATAATTTGGTTCAAATTTGTCGTAATTTAATTATAAAACGATCAAAAACCATTATTCAAATTAGTATTGTTCATCATAATGAGATATTTGTTTTATTATACGAGAACAAAAGACATTCGAGTCTATAGAACTTAATATTATGTACAGTCATGATGTTTAATACTTAATTGTGAAACGGAATTACGTATAGTAGTTGTGTTATGACCCGCGTTGTATTATATTGTTGATGGGAAAAGTTAATTATTAATAATCGTTTTATTATTTAAACGGCGCTTTTGTAATAGTCGCAAAGAATAAAAAAAAGTGTATACCTACAGAAATTAGACAAATACCTACTTATGCCCATATAGTACAAAGGTATGGATTCCGAATTGATGCTCGAGCCGAAATAATTTTCATAATTTATTACACGGCGGACAATTATAATTGCTATGTACAAACATCACCTTCCATGTTGACCTTTTAAATCAATGCGCATCTTCATCCGACGAAAATAGCTCATGGGTATTCTTGAATACATTATAGATGTTATCGTCTCGAGTTCACGAAGTCGTTATTTGTTAAAGAAACGATATAATAATAATAATATGTGTACCTAATATACACCCAAACTGTTATACGTACCTATATTATAATAATATGTATACCTTATAATATATTATGCGTATTAAATATGTATAATAATAATTCGTACGAAATAATGGAGTATGCTGCAGGTATATACGAATTTCGTAACGCGTTACAAACAGAGAAAACGAATTCCGTGTAAAATGTTATTAACCAATATTATATACCTAGGTAATGAAGGGGATCCGAAAAAAAAAATCGTTTATAAGCTCGTCGATTATGTTATTTATGGGGGACACGGCAGGGCGCGACGGATATACTTATGATATTTAATGTTTATTAATAGTGCCCTCAGAAATATTAAATAACGTTTGCGTAAAAAAATACCGAATGGCCGTGCGTAATTCGATTGTGTAAAAAATGATGACTCTCCGGTGTGCAGGACGAGCGTATAACGTCATTAACCATGCAGGCGTACAGTCATATAATATGATATTACGTGTAAAATATGTAAAATATTGCAACGATAACAATAATTATTATTATCATTATCATCACCGTGAATTTCGGATGCAGCGTTCACCTAACCTACGACGCGTCGACGAATGCGCGAAGAATAAAATTACTCGTTCAGTTAGGTACCTATCACAATATGAAGTGTACCTAAATACAGCTGTTGCCGTTTAAATTATATTTCATAAGCATTTACTAAGGGTTTCGACCAATAAAATAATAGATACTTTAGTGGCATGAATTGAAAAACCAATAAAAGAGGAATGCAAAAGTTTAAAAAAAAATGCGAGTACCTGAAGATTTAATACGTCTAACGCATACGCGATATAATTAGAAAGGGTAAGCCAAAATATTTTTGAAACAGAAGAGTGACTTCGTCCCCCTGCGACCACACGTCGCTTGCTCCTTCAATTTGAGCACTAGAATAATGTATTTATGTGTCCGAAAATAATATAGGGTATGTTAACCTATTTATAAGATTCGTGTTGAGGCATTTGAACCGTCCTGAAGTTAGTTGTGATCGGTTTTCGTAGACTGAATTCAATTGCAGTTTCTGCTTGCATTTTTCTAACCTAGGCCTATGTATATAATATACTATAATTTTTTTATAACTCGAAAAGTCAGCGTGTATCATGTCACACCACTCACACCTAGCGTTTGCACAAAAGCAGCTGTATGATCGAAGCCAACACAATTTCAAACGGTACCTGCATGATGCGCACTACCACTATATAGGGGCGATGTGGGACTGCGGGGGTGGGAGGGACGCAAAAGGTCGTATGCCCATTCCGGCGGTACATAATACGTTGTATATACTTACATAGGTATAGCTGGTTACCTACCGTAGCCACAAAAAATGTCGGAGTAGAGCATTCTTTATCCACAAACCTTTTATGGTCGTTATAAACAATAGCCATCAATACGTGTACGTCGACTACGACCACGGAGACGACGCACAAGGGTCGTGGCATTGTGGCGACTGGCGACGGTCTGGAAGTCCGTATACCGTGGTAGGTGCATTAAGTTATGTACCTTACAGCCTCCCCGCCGCAGGACCGGTTTTCCTGTGCACGGGCTTCGCACAAATAAAACATCATAAAACACACGCGCGCGCTCGCGTATTTTAATAACTTTCGATTTTCGTCATATACAAATATATAACAATATTATATTATTATGTTCATAATGGTCGTATGCCGACGAGGTGCCCGTCCGTCCGGGTAAAATATATTGTACAATGCGTACGTTAAACACACGGGCGCGCACGCAGACAATAATAATATATTATATGACATAATAACAATATCGTACGAGACGCACACGCGCACAGCCGACATTGTCCGGCCGACGAAAACATACATATAGGCATATAGGCATAGGTACAAGATAGCAGATTGTGTGTGGACGGACGACGTTTCTATATTATTACGCGTTATCGTTGTATAATAATAATAATATGACTCGTGTCGGGTACGCCTGACCTCGCAATAGTGCGCTTATTGTGTTGTGGTGCACCGAAAACTCGTGTCTAGACGACGGAGATCATTGTCGTCGTCGTCACATTATTACTATAATACTATAATAATCATGCCCGTTCTAACGGCCGGATTTGACTGACAAAAGGCCCCAGAAAGAAGTGATTTTGGAAATACACTCCTTTCGTCTCTCACTCTCTCTCTCTCTATGTTCATAACGTGTGGATAGATTCCTTGAGGCGGATTCACATCTCGTCGTGTCGTGTATATTTTCAGTGCTGAGATTGGCTTAACCACGTGGTTAGATTTGGGTAATTTACTGTCAGATTCAACTGCTCATACCATCACGTTCCCACATATACCGCGAAGTTGAATATATTCAACTTTTGGCCGTGTGGTTACGGATATGTGCGGAAAAATGATAACAAAAAATGCTATCAGGTACAATATTCATATCGTTGGTATTGAATTTTGGTATAAAGATAAAAAAAATGCACCGCAGAAGGTACACGATCATTAAAATTGATTAATAACACGACACGACACAACGAGGTGTGAATCCGCCTTTATTCTATCTGCAGTATATAAGAGTACCACAGGTAGTCGTGACTCGCGGGTCGGTCCGATTTTGCGGCCAAATCTTTTTCGCTGTACGTCGTCATCATTCGTCCGGTTTTTTCGGCACAATAAAACTACTGTCACCGCTATATGGGTGCAGTGGCTCGATTCTGGGTCCATCGTCCAGGCACCCCCGCTCGGGCCATACATATGATGGGAGGGTTGCCCGAATAGTATGAAAAACGTTTCGTAAAGTTCTGACCACAAGTAGGACCTCCCTTCGAAAAAATCACACCAGTGGGTAGGTGTATAATAATATGATCGTGAGGACACGTCTTCGACTGACAACATCTCAATCGCCCGATCGTGTAGTCCGCCGCGCGAGACACTTCCTGATCCATTATCCACCACATAGTTTCGTACACGTTAAATATACAATTACCACCAATTTTGATTAATAGAACCGGGCGCAAACCAACGCGTTTGCATATTATGTGCTAGCTATTAAGGTAGGTAGGTACGTCAATAATATTATGTGTTCCGGCATTCGCAAAGGTTTATACGAACCATAAACGACGCATCTATTGGTACAAAACTGCCTCGGCTCAAAGCTGTGCGCACATTGCACGCATGTGCCGCTGTTTTAAACAAAAAAATAAAAAAAAAATGTATTATTAGGTAACGAACAAATAATAATAGTAATAACAGGTAGGTACTTACTTACGTCGTTACGCCTTATTTACTGTAAACGTATAAAAAGTAATTTGGTTGATGGTTAAATTTATTACTCGAGGTTAGTTTTAATACCTTACAAGCCATAAAATGATCTGTTAATTATAACGTCGGTGCGATGGTAATTACGCACTTAACAATTAGTTATTTCAATATGGAAATGTGAAGGAAAATGAACTCGTATTTCTAGGAAATAATTATTATTCACTCATCGAAAAAAAATGCCTTATTTTACCGTTAGCGAAAAAACATTATATCTGCAGGTAGTACTTTTCGTAGAATATCATATTATAATATAATACTCTACAACTAATGGGCTCATTAGTCTCCGGAAAATCGAATTTATAGTACAAATCTTTTTATGCTATTCTTACCTACAGTTACACATAATTACTGTCGTTAGAGTGACCATCAGCGACGTCTCACATAACGAGAACGATATCATTATTTAATATTATCCGTGACATAGGTTACCCCTTTCCCCCAACTCAAATCCAGAATTTTGCACCTTGCAGTTTTATAAAACGCGAATATTTAGTACCTACTCAATTCCTGTGGATTCTTGTTTTTTTATATAATATATTTTTATACCTATATAATCTATATCAGTTCGCTGCCAGGGAAGTCGAATTTATTTTCCTCGTGTGGGTGAATAGTAATATATTATTTATAATAAAATGTTTGTTTTCTGACATCGGTAAACACATTGATAAAACCATTCATATATTTTGACAGCAGAGAATTGCCATCAAATAAAGGTATATACGTATACATTAAAAATAAAAAAAATACAAATTTGAAAATTTGAATAGATCAATAATTGTCTAATAATAATATTATAGGGACTGATGTACCTATACACGGTAGAATATAAAAATCGTTTCAAAACGATTCCGAATGGTCAGCGGTATGTTTAAACCTAAGTCTGCGAATTTTTATGACAGACATAGACTGCATATAACTATACGTCTAATCGCCAATTTGGTCGAACCGAAACGAGAATCTGTAGCAGGCAAGGGCTTAGTCAAGGAGCGACAGGGGGGTCGGGTCTCTTGCTAGCTATTGCATAGTATTAATGTTTAACGTCATTTTAAATTGGGGTAAAAATGTAAAAACGCATTGGGTCACCCCTCCACACCACACACGTCGAAATTTCTAGCTGCGCCCTTGGTAGTAGGTATCCGGAAAAGTATAAACCTCTCATCGTATCATTAGGTATTATCATTGGTCATGGTGATGGGGTTAATCGTATATCATGACAATATAGTAATCTTGTGTATTGTTCGACTGCAGCACCTCTCGATGTATTTAATGTTTCCGATGGTAATTATTATTATTATGACGACGACGTCGGTGCTAACTAGATACAACAAGACGTCGATATAATAAATAATATAATGAACGATCGCTCTTCGCGTTCATATCCACCGACAAACGTTTCAATCCAAACATTGTGTCATATTATATTATTATATTATTATGATAAAGGTACTAGCGCGCGGCACAATTAAAAAGCTGCGCGGCTACTTTATAAAAAAATATTATTATTATTACGTTACATCGCACAATATAATAACAATAATAATTTATTGGTCTCGGGTGGGCGAGGCGGCGGCGACTTGGCCGGCGGATTAAATATTATATTAATATCATTAAATATACGATTCGTACACATTTCCAACTCCCCCACCCCACCCCACCCCCACGTCAACCATACCTTTTAATAGTATTATGTATTATTGTGGTATAACAATGAACGCAGGTGAGTTGTTTTAGTTTTTTTTATCATTTCTTAATTGATTTTATTTATTTAATTAGATTTTTTTTTTACCAACCTAACCATGCATTCTATTATTGTATAATATCGTCCGTTTTAAAATAATATGGCAGTTCGGGTTTTTTTTTCGACCGGATGGTAAAACAGTTTTTTTCTTCACGAAACGGTTGGTTCCTTTGCCGCTGTCCATTCGTTAAAAATTAATAAACTGGAACACGCTTATCTTTTATTTATCGCATTGGTCGCCGCGCCTTTTTCGGAGGAGGAGCGATCGCCCGTAATGAAAAAACACAGACCGTAAAATAACATGATATGTGTATACATTGTATAACACAATATTTTTGGTGTATACTGTAGGTAAAAATATACTGCCTATAATTAGATACCGAGATCAGTTAATATAACGAACTGATTTTCTCGGTCATCCGTTGAAAGAAAATTCTACTCAATTCAAAGTACCTACCAATTTATTATTCTCGATTTTTATTACAATGGAAGACTGGTACGAAATGTGGCGTTTTTAATTAAATCAAATTAAATCAGTTCATATACTATATATACATTTACACTTAAGCTAGCACCTTGTCCAGAAGCGATACCCTTCGTGGTACCTACTCAAATCTCTCCATTTCCAACTGTAAAATATCTTAGGCTGATGACTCTCGACCACCGTCTTATACAGATATACCTGGCCTCGCTGAATTGATATTCAAGCCAAAATACAATATTAAACTCCCGTTTACGAATATTACACTGAGGAAAATTAGCGATTCCCCACTATACGTATCTAATCACACCCTACTTTATGACCTACACATTAAAACCATACACGAAGAGGCCAAAATTTACTAAAAACGGTTCCACCTACGCACTCTAACACCCGTCCAAATCCACTTGCTAAAAACTTAGCTACATTAACCATCCCAGGAAATCCTCCTCGTCGCCTTAAGCGCAAATGGCGCAGAGACATGCTGGCTAACAATCCTAAAACCAAAATAAACAAAAAAAAAATTCTAAATAAATAAAAGACGAATTAGAGTCATCAATCGGTGGTGGTTTATTCATTCAAATTGTTCATGTCTTCTGTTTTATATGGCTCATACTCTTATCGTGCCTTCTGGTGCAGATTGTGAGGAATCTACACTGTCGATTATTAGACATGATAACAAATAATAATAATAATAAAAAAAAAATTTTATTATATTTTATTTATTTTAAGAAACCAATATATTAAATGAGGATATTTTTCATTTTTTATTCTGATTCAAAAACGTTTTCAGAAAATGTACACGCATAAATATCAAATGCCGTAGCTACTGATTGTTTATTATTTACAAAAGTATCTAAAATTTAGACAACCATATACCTAGAGTACTTACATACCTATAACGGCCCTGCCGGCTGCCACTCATCCAATTCTCGTGTATAAATTTTAAATGTCTATAAATCATTGAGTATTGATTCAGTGGCTGGATATTTTGTAAACCAACATATTTCCTAGAACGGTATTGTGAATAATATACCTATTATAATGCATGATATTAAATTTAAATAGTTGTTTCTAGCCGTCTAGGTATTATAAAATAGGTGAAAAAAATCTGCGACACAATGATGCCGAAAAGGTAGTACCTGTAACATTTTTTTATATTATATTCGTATAAAAATTCAAGTCACGGAAGGAAAATAATAGGCCCATAAAATAAGTATCCTACGTTAAGAGCACCCCATCAATATATGCAGTTATTTTGATGAAAAAAATAATGAGTATCGATGGTATATATTTTTTAGGACTGCAATATCGTTATTTCGATTTATTTACATTTAAAAAAATTACGTCATAATCTTTATTTATCTCCGAGATCCTCTGCACTGCCTTACCTATATTATAAACTCTGTTTTGCGTATGCACTACACACGTTTTGTATAAAAAAATTATTCATAATAATATCGTTACACGTTTTTTTTTGTTGCAAATATTCATTTCATAAATAACATATTTGATGTAAACAATGTAGTTTTCTTTAGCGAAACATCGTTCCAAAGCCAGTATAATAGTACGATAAATAGTATAATAAATCAAAATAATATTATAATAATAATAATAATAATTCTCATATCCGACGTCCTTAACATCAATAAGTGTCCTATGACTATAAATTCCTTTTATTTTCCAATGCGATCACAAGTCCGCGTGGGTAGTATTCTATTGTGTTGCCATAATTCTTGATGATATGTACATCTTGTGTCTAAAAGTCCATAAAACAGATTTACGACAATGGCATTATCGATTAGGGTAAATGCGAATTCGGAACGCTGAAAAGAAATCAAAGTCGAGCAATACCTATATAAATCTATACGTATAGGAAGTTCATATATTATATTATATCAAGTTATTATTTTGAAAACGTATTGTATACACAGTTCGAGTTTGTTTAAAAGTATAATAAATTGTGTTTTTTATATCATTAATTTTTTATTTTAATTGTGTTCTACTATACAGAGCCAGAAGAATTTAAAGTACCTATATATATTTTATTTTATATTTGTACAGAAAACATTTCGATTGAAAATCTTGCTGCCAGTGTGGTTACTGCTATACTGTTATATTTTGTGGTCTATACCATAGGTACCTACACTTATCATAAATATTGTGTAGCTCGATACGAAATAAAACCGAAATATATACCACTTTTGGGTACTATATATATTTATGTTGATTTTGAATACCTACTAACTGGGAAACATTGTTGCTTATTATTACATAACGTGTATCACTGATGTATAATTTACAACTTTTAAGTTTTTAATCTGTTCATTGGTAGTGTTTAAATTCGAGAATATTGCTTGTTTAGTGTTTACCATTTACGGGGTAAGCAGCTTACACTTCGATAAAGGTAACCTACCTACCTGTTTTTTTTTGTGTTGGCGGTCTCTCTTAAATTAAATTCTCCATTAGGTACATAATAAGTGTCTATTACGATCTCAAATTATTCGATTGTTTTTTGCACCTCGTTGGGAATTCCGATCCCGACGATTTTAAAGTCCCAGACGGAGTTAAACAATGCCGAAATTCCATTGTAGCTTTATAGATTTGTCGGGCCAGATAGCCGTTTAGTCCGCCAACCACATTAACAACTGTCCCGAGTACTATAGTTGTTAAAATCAGTGAAAATGCAATCCGAGCAATTACAGTCGGTAAGTTTACGAAAAATAAACAAAATGTAATAATAATGATAAATTAAAAAAACATTATGTCATTCCGTTGGTCATTAAGTCACCTTTCGAGTCGTGTATGACCTTTGTATCGTTCCATTGTTAAGACAATGCCAAAAACCGCATCGGTGGTCTATACTCGGGAGCAACCGGTTGGAGAATCTTCATGTCTGGACACTCTTTAAAAAAAATTATATTGTACTAAGTAGTCGTGACCAGCGAGAATCGTGAATTCCTTGTGTACGATATTTACAAGAAAACGAGACGAAAAGATAAACCAAAGGGAGGGACTCTGAGAGTGTTTAATTAAATAATAATTTTTTTTTTTAATTTATTCGTTAAAATTCTGGAAGTGCGATCAAATAAAGCATCTGAGATATAGTTAGGGAATTGAATTGACCTATTATTTCATTAACGGACAAGAGACAATATTGATGACGCAAAATGTGACTATTTTGTTTGGTGATTGTCAAATTATTTTCACGCTTAGAAAACGTTTTAAACAGACTTCATATTTGTTTATACGTGTGTATGTGTGTTTATGTAATATTATATATAATTAATGTAATGAAATTATACTTTTCTAAAAGTTTCAAAAACTTTTTAGAACTCATGAATGTTGAGAAAACTTCTATACGGTATTTTTTTTGCCTTTTCCATGAATCAAAAAAAAAAAAAAAAAAAAAAAAAAAAAAAACCTACATTTCAGAAGCATCTGGTAGTCAGTAGTTTCGTTTATTTAAATTATTACTTTCTGAAGGCGTTAGAAAAAAAAAAATTAATGGTGCACGGGTGTAAAAGGGTTAGAAGTGGAAAAAAACTTTGACCAAACAAAACATATAATATAGTAGGACATACGCGCAACAAACAATTACATTTTTTTGCTTCCCGATCCGTTATTCAAAATAAATTATTATTAGAACGTCTGAAGTGATAATAAGAAATGGGACAGAAAAAACAAATTTCTACCCTTGGCGTCTTTTGTAGGTGGTGATTAGTAACAAACAACCGTTAACACCCTGTACGGAGAACAAAAGAGCCGGTCATGTGCGGGGAACTATATTTATATATTTTTTTCCATATAGCGAGCGACAGAATAGAGTATTGAATACTGTTTTTTTTAACGATCTCGTACTAATTTGAATTCAACCCCCGTGGTGAATCCACAGAACAGATTGTGTACAATTGGAAGGACGGGTTTCTCACATATAGCTTCAGTTTGGGGGTAAAAAGAAAGTCTTAATGTCTGTGTTTTTTTTTAGGTTCCATTTATTCTGTATAGGACAGGTTCATTTAACTGCGTACGTTCCGTATAGAAACATAATAATATAATAATATTTATGGTATTTTTCATATGAAATTATTTTAGGAATGCTTTTAATGATGCGAGAATTAAAGTTATTACAAAATAATTATATTATTAATAATTATATTGTACAGTCTGTGTCTGCTTCTGTTTGATAATTATCATTCCTTTTGTGCCTACAATTCATTTAAACTTCGAACGTTTTTATCAAATAGATATATTCAACTGAAAACGTCATATTAAATAGGTAGGTACTTAAAGGTGATAAATTATTAAGTAACATAATATGATGATTATAAAAAGTAAGTTATTCCTAAAAACTAAAATATTGGAAAAGCAATCTCATATCGTGTAGAACAATTATTTTATTGTTTTAATTTAAAAAAATTGCATTGTACGTTATATTTTGTAGTATAAGTACTTTTTTTTTGTGGTATCGAGTGCCAGAGGAGGAACCGCGTTAGCATTACTTCTCCTCTGGCACCCATCGTTTATTGACAAAACAAAACAGCGGTTTTACGAGAATTTGTCAATTATGTCTATAGTATGCCCCCTCGGCCTGGTGGACTTTCCGCAGCGAATGCTGGTAAGTATCTGACCACCAGGGGACAAGGTCCGGGGAGCTTACATCAAAAATAGTTATTTTTAGAGCAGTTGTAAAAGACAGTGTTGCTTATGGCGATGACTTGTGTGTGAGGTCTGGTTGCGGTCCGGGGTGTCGGGTCATCACTCAGCTGCCTGTCTTGCCCTTTCCTCCGTCTCCTTCAGGGACAGGATCTTCTCCACCATTCCATAGAATAACCTGAACGCTTCTTCGGCGTTTGAGAGTAGCATTGCCCTCTCCCCCGGGTCCTCTGGGAGGTGGTCGAAGTCGGGCCCACAGAGGATCCCGGGGAGATCGGCGGCACTCGGCCGGTGGCCTAGTCTGACGCCCAGTTCATCGCGGAGTCCACTCCAGTAGGGGCATATGAACAGGGTGTGTTCAGCTGTGTCGTTGTCATCAGGGCAGTGCCAGCACGATGGGGTAGTGGCTCTTGCCATTCTGTGCAGGTACTGCTGGAAACAACCGTGGTTAGTCAGTGCCTGGGTCATGTGATATGTCAGAGGCACCTTTGGCACGGTTCTTTCCAGCCATCTCCTCACATTCGGTATGGCTTGGCGAGTCCACTCACCTTTCTCGGTTGCGTCCCACCTTTCCTGCCACCGGTCGATGGTAGACCTTCTCTCTTGCCGCTTGATGGCTGCCTTGGATGGACGGGGCTCTCCGGGTTCGATTGGGGCGTGTAGACGGTCCCTGATTTTGAGCCTCTCCAAGCCCATGAGGTCCGCTGGCGGCATGCAGGCCAAGATCAGAGCAGCCTCGTCCGAGACGGTCCTGTAGGCCCGGATCACTCTTAGGGCGACTACCCTCTGCGGTCGGATCAGATTCGCCTTGGTCCTTGCTGTTTCAGCCACTTTGGTGGCCCACACTGGAGCCGCATACAGTAACTGACTCTCGACCACGGAGGACAGGAGCCTGCGCTTCCATTGACAGGGTCCCTTTAGGTTTGGCATGAGCCTTGACAGGGCTGCTGCCGAGCGGGAGGCTTTCTTTGCTACTGCATCTATATGCGGTGCGAAGGTGAGACGTTGGTCGAGGATGACCCCGAGGTATCTCAAATTCTTGGCAATCTTTATCTGATGACCGCCGACCACCAGGCTTGGCGGGACGTACGCGCGTCTCTTAGTGAGGAGAACCGCCTCGCTTTTTTGATGGGCGAGTTGCAGGCCCCTTTGCGTCATCCAGGTGTCGATGGTCCGTAGGACGGGGTTGATCTTGTCCTCCAGCAGTTGGCCGGTCCTGGCCACGCCTATGACGGCTAGATCGTCTGCAAAGCCCACCAGGTGGACGCCAGGTGGCACTTGCATTTCCAGCAGCGAGTCGTATGAGACGTTCCACAGCGTGGGGCCCAGGACTGACCCCTGTGGGACTCCACAGGTTACTGGTCTGGAGGCCATCTCTGCTCCTGTCAGCAATGCCCTGTCTGAGAGCCATGACCGAATCATTTCCACGAGGTATTCGGGGGTGTTCTTCTTCCTCAGGGCTTCGTCGATGACGGGCCATCTCAAGGTGTTGAAGGCGTTTTGTACGTCGAGTGTCACAAGAACGCACAAATCCTTTTGGCCGGATCCAGATGCAGCCTGGGCGGCTACCTCGAGGACTTTGGCGATCGCGGATTCTGTGCCGACACCCTTTCTGAAGCCGTACTGGTTGGGGGCTCTTCTCCGCTCCCGGGCGTCGAGGTGGTCCTCCAGCCTTTGGAGGAGTAACCTTTCCAGTAGCTTCCCAGGGGTGTCTAGCATGCAGATAGGTCTGAAACTGGAAGGGACTTCCACTGGCTTGTCCGGTCCCTTGCGCAGCAGGACGAGACGGGCTTTTTTCCAGCAAGGCGGAAACGTCAGTGCGCGGAGACAGTTATTGTACAGCCTGAGGATCCCACGAGGCCGTGTGGACAAGAGGAATCTGAGGACCTCGTTGGGAATTCCAGAAGGTCCCGCCGCCTTGCCCGCCGAGAGCCGTTTGGAGGCTTTGGTCAGTTCTTCCATTGTGAAGTCGGGAATGACCCTCGTGAACTCTGGGGCATCGGTTGCGGGGTCGGATAGTTCAAAGAGGTTGTGGACCGCTGCTGAAGGTGCGGTGACCCAGTCCGTGACGGGGGCTGCAGGGAACAGAAAGTCAGCAATGCCAGCCTCTCTGCCCCTGGATCCGTCGCCAGAGACGCGACGACCGAGTTTCCTCATAACGAGCTTGTATGGTCTGCCCCAGGGATCAGTGTCAACTTGGGAGCAGAGTTCGGACCAGCATTTCTGTTTAGCGTCGCGAATGGCTATTCGGAGTTTCCGTCTGGCACCCGTGAATGCGAATCTCGCCTCCTGCACGCCGGGCTGACCCGCGAGGTTGAGGCGTCTCTGGTAATTCCTGCGGAGGGACAGGCTTTGCCTCCGCAGCTCTGCAATGTCCTCTGACCACCAGAACACTGGGGGCTTACCCGGTGGGCCTGACCTCTTCCTTGGCATGGAAGCTTCACAGGCTGCGGTTAAGTAGGCATCCAGCGTTGCCGCCGAGGCCAGTGCTTTGCCTGCACTTATCGGACCGACGACGGGTATCAGGTGTGTGGAGTCGAAGAATTGGCCCAGGGCCTCAACATCGAGCTTCCGAGTGGACCAGCCCTGAGGTGCATCAGAAGTAGGGCCAATCGGGACCGGAACCTGATCGTGATCGGCCGTGCTGAACAAAATGTATTGGTGGTCGCTCAGTGATTCTGTGTCCAGTACCTGCCATCCCGTGAGATTGATGCCGCGGTAAAATGTGACGTCGATAATGGAGGTGGCTACGCCTCTTATAAATGTCGGCGAGTCTCCCGTGTTGGCGAGTATCAGCCCCAGGCTGGTGGCGAGGTCGGACAGCGGGCCGCCTCTGTGGTTGTCGACCCTAGAGCCCCACTCGATATTCCAGGCGTTGAAGTCGCCGGCTAGAACGACCTGATTGTTTCCCCTGGCGCGTATCGCGACCTCGAGGTTGCCTAGGAAGGCGGCATACTCCTGTAACGGCGAGCCCGGGCGCCAGTAGCAGCTGAACACGGTCAGCTCCTGGAATGACAGCCAAGCAAACCCTTCCCCGGAACCGTGCCCGTTGGGGATGAGGACTGAGTGCCGTGATAATCCCACGGCAGCCTTACGCTCCCGGCTGAAGCACCACCTGTCCTCCTGGCCGTAGGGGGTCGCTGGCTCGGAGATGATGAGGACATCTGCACCCACTTCGTCCGCCGTCTGCACCATAAGCTGCTCCGCTGACCAGTTCCCGTTCAGATTGATCTGTAGGAATCTAAGCATTGTGCCCGGTTTTGACACCTGCTGACTGCTTCCTGGCGGCGCATGCGCCCGAACCTGGTTTGTGTGGGATCCTCGGGAGTCCGACGGACTCGCACGCTACGCAGCGATCGTCTGCTTCCGCGCAGTCCTTCATGGCGTGTCCGATAACACCACACTTCCAGCAAGCACCGGTTCTATCCACCGCCTTGCACTCCCTGGTGTTGTGGCCGAACGCCTGACACCTGAAGCACCTCTCCGGTGGCAGCGTTCTTGGCCGGACGCGGCACATAGTCCACCCGATCGGGACCCTAGCGATACTGGCGGCAATACTCCTGGGCATTTTCGCCGTTGCGATCTGCTGTCCAGATCGGGTGCCCCATATCCTCACATCGCTCACCACGTCCCTGTCGATCTTGCCTGCCGGATCGTCTTGACCGGGGATCGCGTCCCGAAGTGCCTCCAATACTTCCGATGCGGTGGCGGCTGCGTCGATGTCCAGCACCTCAACCTCCACCTGGACTCCGAGCTGCACCACCTTACCGACGGAGTCGCCGAGCTTGCTGTGCATGGCCAAGGCGATTGTCTTGGCTGCCTTGGTAGAGCTGCTTCCTTTGGGAAGCTCCAGGAGGAGACATCCACCCCGTGTCTGCCTCATCGTCACGCTGGTGCCTATCTCCTCCCTGGTCAGCCCGCAGTTCCGCACCGCCAGAATAGTATCCCGGTAAGACTTCCCCGCCGCGTTCTGGATCAGGATCGCCGGTGGTTTTTTGGAAAAACCTGGTGGCCGCGTGCGGAAGCCCGTGGTGGGCTGGCGCGCTGCTGACGTCGGATTTTTCGCAGTGCGTCGGCTGACGACTTCGGACCAGTCTCCTGTGTCAGTTTCCATCGCGGCGTCTATCTCTGCTTCCTGCGGGAGCTGACCACTTGGCACCTTAGGTTTACGTGTCCTTCTGCGAGCAGATGCCGCCCTCGATTCGATAACCGTGGCGCTATCCCAATAGCCCGGGGTCAGAATCATGTCCGTGGAGGCATCAGTAGTTGGGACTTTCTGGCTGCTGATGTCTTCTGTCTGAGGCGGTCCAAACTTAGGTAGGTTCAGCACGTTCCCCTTCTTCGAGAGAAGGGAATCTATCGTTTGGTGCGCCTCATCAGTCTGGACTAGCAGGCCATGTAGGTAACCCTTCAAGGAAACGTCTGCTGTTTTTTCGATTAGTTTCTTTGCGTCGGAGGCAGCTGCTTTGAGTATGGACCTCGTCCTATTCAGTTTTTCCCTAAGGATCGCGCACCAGTCGCTCGTGTTGCCCTGAGATTCCACGGTGGCCCGGGAGGTCACTGCGGTCTTCATCTTTTTTGTCTCTGGCTCGAGCGAGTCGTCGGGGCCCTGACTAGAGGCGTTCACTCCAGTCAGTGCCGCCACGACCCGGTTGGTGAGGTCCATTTCGCCATCTGAGCTTTCGTAAGACATTGTGTTACCAGGGGCCCGAGCCCCAGGACTCTATTTCCGTGTGTTGCTTGAGCTGGTGCTCTGCAGCTTGCAACTGCTCGCTGTATGGATCAGGAATTCGAAACCCGACGTTCCCCGACGGCGGGATCGGTTTTGCTGACCTCCTGTGGTGGGTACGCAGAGAAGATCCAAAATCCAAAATGGGGGGGAGGAGGTGCCCCTGTTCCCTATCGTGGGAAACTGAGCTCCTGCCCTAGGCGGTGTGTTCCCCGGTGGTCCGGGGTCCCTGGGGTTAAAACTCGCGGAGTTATACTTAACTCAAAGTTTTGGGGGGGTGGGGGCTTATGTTCCCGGTGGGGGGAAATTGAGCGCTTCCCCCTGAGGGTCAGGTCGCCCTTGGCCCGGGGTCGCTGTAGTGGAAACTACCGGAGTTGGCTCGGCTTGAGGTTGTGAGGCGTTACCGAGGGCTACTGGGGTGCTGGGTGTGCGCCTGCGCGCGTGAAGACTGGGGTGCTTACTAGTAGCGGTGCCGATGATGGAGAGCTACCACCTGCAACTTATGTCTGCACTGAAGCGCTGCCACGACTCGACTGTAGTATAAGTACCTATGTATAGTACCTAATTTAAAAAACGCATACATAAAAAAAATCGTTTAAAATAAAATATAAATATCGTATTTGAATTTTAATTAAAATATGTAGATATATGTATATTATTATACTCTCGGAGTTTAAGTCTCTGGCAGCGTATTCGCTTCTAATTGGCTAAGAAAACGTTTATACGTTTACATACTGCAACGGAACACTTGGCATGTTAAATTTTTTTCCTGCAGAAACCATTCTTAAACGTCGTGAACGTCCGTGTTGAGTGCAGCTATATACTCAAAAAACAAAAATGTCGTAAAACTGCAGTCAGCTACTATGCACATTTTATTAAATTTCTGCAGAGGCGGTCACTGACGATGACAGGTTCCAGCGATGTACTTGGTTTCATTGTGGAGAACACTGTCGATAGTAACAATTATAAAAACAATATATATTTATGTTACATTATTAAAATAATAATGATAATAATAATAATATTAAATTAATAACAATAAATATTATACCGCCGCTGGTTTTTAATCTCTGCCCTATAAACTTCATAATATTATTTACTCGGGACACCTGCATCATCGAGGAGTACATGCAGGCATGCGGTGTAATTATTATAATAATAATCGACCGACGACGTTTTGGTTTTTTTCTTGTGCAAACACAGCCCGTCGACGTCTGCGCCCCTCGTATATTTATAATAGTATATTATGATAGTAATAATTACGAACATCTCTTCTTCCCCGGGGTGATTTGTTTAAAGGTAGGTTAAACACGTCTCGTATATAAATAAGGCATAAGACTAGAGCACGGTATTATTTTACTTTATATTATTATACGAGAAACGTATAGGGTATCGCGTGAGGTGTATTACAGTGCGCAATCGAAATTAAAAACAAATTACGGAAAACGTAGAGCAGAACAAAAAATTATGTGCATTATTTCATATCGTTATTATACGGGGCTATTGAAATATAATTAATATAGTCGTGCAATTGTATTGCACATATAATTCCAGCGCGATTTGTGCGGATAACCCTGTTCGACGAGAGATACGAAAGAAAACAAATATACATTTTCCGCGATGCACTACAACTGCAGTGGCGTTGTACGAAACGAACGAATTAATAGTTCACTACTCCACCGACTGTGGTGTGGGGGGGGGGGGTCGAGCATAGAAGCTTAAAACCAACAAACAGACGTGTCAATCAAACGCACATAAGAACGGCGTGTATAGAATATAAACAAAAACGAATCCGGACGACTGCGGCGAGAGGGCCGACGGACGACGACTAGAGACGTTGACGGCGTAATGCGTCGAAAACTGCGGCTCGGACGATATCGCGCACGTTATCATTATCATTACCTATCGTTATTTATTAATATCGAGGATGAGAAGAAATCGTATCAGTGTTTAAAATATAATTTCGATATAATGTGCTCGCGCCGCGGCCTACGGGACGCGTTTTTTCCCCGTCGGCGGTTTCGGTGCCTCGTCAGTCGCGAGCCGCGTCGGCCGGCCGAGCACCCGCTGCGAACAGTCGAGACCGCGACGACGCGTTTGACGAGCGGTGGCGGTCGTTAAACGTTGATTAAAAAAAATAATAATAAAAGCGTACGACGAAAATCGAACAGGGGGGAGGGGAGGGGGGGACCCGAAATACCAAAAAAAAAAAAAAAATTACGACGTACCGGCCGGACGCCGTCAATCGGACCGCCTCCTCCCGACGGTGATGATATTTCCGCGTGTTCCACAGAGTTATGTCATCGCCGCGACGATATTACACGCCCTCGGACGGACCTGCTGCTGCATTATACACTAAATCGTAACATTAACAGAACGCACGGGCCCGGCCGTTGTAATAACAGTAAAATATTATATTTAAAAGCCTATATATTTTAAAATGGTATTATTACTGTCGCAAACGGCGACTGTCGGCGATGGCGGCGCCGCGCCGGAGAAGGTTTTTTTGGACGGATTTTTTATTTATTTTTTTTTTTTATTTACGCCGGGAAATTTATCGCGTCTCGTTTCAATTACGTCGCCGTAGCGCGTAGGTATATATTATAATAATTATTATTACCTATACACACGAGTAGGTGCCTACCATAATAATCAAAATATATATTGTATACATATACCGGTTGCGCCGCACCGAACGCCACCCGGTGTCATTCGGATCTTCGGCAGCCGTCGTTTGTTTTAATCGTTATTGCACGGGTACCTATATTATACACCTACCTGTGTCGCGTCATTATTTGGATTCGTGCGAGCCCTTGACATATTAAATAATATTATCATCATACACATGGTATACGCACACACACACATATACATACTGACTGTATATGTAATCCGACTTGGCTCGGGAAAAAACGAACAAACGCAAAATACGAAGCCATATCGGTGTACATGGATTTTCGTGTGAGTAGGTCACACTATGATGACAAGATATGCGGACTTCAGTGTGAGTGGGACATAGGTTCGCGGACAAATCGGTGTAATACCTATAACTTTGTGAATTAATTTGCCTTGAGATGTGCAATCCAATAGCTGCACTGATATATATTTTCGCATACATGGTTCAAACTATCCCTAAACTAATATATCTAAGAATAATTTGAAATATTCGTCAAAATCCATCGAGTATATAGTTTTTGAGTACCTATATAAGTATATAACAAGATATGATATGCCCTATGTTGTTGGCCATTTGAACGACAAACAATTTATTAAATATATTATTTTATTATATTAAAAAAAAAACACAATAGCAACGCAAGTCTGTACCAAATTGTTGTTTTTTAATATATTGCTCATATTCGATTTCCGTGGGAAAAGACAAAATTCATCTGTGAACCACCCTAAATTATTACAAAAAGCCATGTCACACAACCATTCCCAAGTTTGTTGTGTATTCGATTCGTTGCAGTGCACCGAATTACCATCAGCGACGATGATTGACCAAACCGATCGTCTACTAAGTACACCGGTCACTGGTATGCTGTTTCACGACCAATTACCAATTAGTATGTTATTTTTTCATACATGTATAATCAATTATTATACAATAATCTATGACGTACGTTCTATAAAAAAAAATAATATTTAAATACAATACGATACAATACGTCGCATCGGAGTAATTAATTAATCATAAATTATAATATCGATGTAGCCGTGACTATTATCGTACGTAATATTATTTGTGTCGGTACATATAATATTATTATTACACAAACGAGTGGCGTCTTGGAGATATGAACACTATACTATAGACTATATACTGAATTGCAATTACGCGGAGATCGCCTATAATCATTTTTTTTAACAACTTTTTTTTCGCCACTCTGACAATGTTGCATTGTCTTGTCCATGTTAATTATTCTTATTGATCCTAAAAATATACCGTCTATTATTCTATTATTATAACAACAAGTCGTCAATCGAATAAACGACGATCAATAATTCTTCGGTAGCGCTGTACGTTTCTTTTTTTTTTATAAAAACGAGATATTTTTTTTTGTTCGTGCCTCGAGATGGATACGCTCGTGATCGTAATATTTAAAAAATCCTTTTACTTATTAGTTATTATTATATATTGTATTGAAACGTAGATAGGTATTCGTCGTAGGTACCTATACCTCCCTACATAATCGTCGTCTGTACAACGAACAGAATTACGGTTTAAAATAACGGTCGTGAAAATACGAACACGAACGAACCGACTGCGCTATGTGTTAAGACGATGGGAACGATAGGAACGTATTACAGCCGAGAAAAAAATATTACAATAATTATTATTGTATAGGGTACCTACACTTTTATCTAAACACACAAAGTGACAAGTGGACGAATATATCACGAGAACGCTGTACAGATACCGCATTTGTACCGCACGGATATATGTATATAATATATATACATGTATTCAAAGACTTTTAAATTTATAAAAGAAACTTCCCGAACAACAGCACAAACCGATCGCAGGATGTACGAAATGCGAAGGCGAAACGTTTTATTATAATAATACACATCGGCTGCAGCACAACGTCTTGCGGCGCGCTTATCAACGCCCAAATCCCCATATACCTATATATATATATATATATATTATATATATATGTATGTATACGTGTATGTATAGTCTATCGGCTTTATCCTTTGCCGAAGCCTCGGCAATCTATTTAATGCATTTGGACCGAAAACTTTCACACCCGGCGACTGTTGCGAAC
Organism: Nasonovia ribisnigri; assembly: GCA_027563435.1. Lineage (NCBI taxonomy): Eukaryota > Metazoa > Arthropoda > Insecta > Hemiptera > Aphididae > Nasonovia > Nasonovia ribisnigri. The sequence goes on along the minus strand of JANEHU010002910.1, from coordinate 40,189 downwards.
ACCGGCACGCGTTCGATCTGCAATCGGAAAATGGCGCGGACAAGTCGCATGCAAGAACAACAACCCCAGCCCAAGTACGGCACCGCAATAGTGTTCAAACAAGGCGCGCGTCGAAAGAAGAGTTTGTTGATAAATACTAATTCCCTTAAAAGTATGACGTCCTCTCGGTCGTTTTTTTTTACGCGTACAATCTTGACCGAGATTTCAAAAATTGAGTCTCAGAAGCTTTCATGTGAAAAACGGGGCGATATGTGCGACAAAAAATAACGTTTACGAAACACATGTTATACGCAGAGCGTAACAGAAAGAACTGACTGATACAATAGCATTTGCTATAGTCAATATTTTAAAAATGTTTTTCTTTTATATAATTTATAAACATTTGCGGTAACTGTAAATTTTCTGAAAATAAAAACTTAAAAATTTGATTACATTGTTTTTGGAACATTTAAAAATTTGTACATCTGGTTGTAGGAACAATTGTGATGGTAAAAACATTTATCTAAGTCAAGTAGTTAATTCTTATGATTTTTAAAAATATCAACATTCTTTTGGAGTACCAAAATTAATTTAAAACGTAATAACATTTTTCAAAATATTACTTCCTGACATGAGTTTATTTCTTAAGTTATTTATCATCCACAGAATTTAATAATTTTTGTCGTAGGCAAATTTAACTATAGCATTCGTTTTTTTTTTTTTTGTCAGATCTTTCTGTTACATTCTGTATACTTTTATTCCTAAAAAAAGTGCAGTACGTTTTTTTAAAAACATTTTCGTTTTTCGAATATGGCGCTGGCGCATGCAGATGGTATCACTCGAGTAGTCGACACAATAATATAATCATGTTTTGGGCGGTCAAACCCGTCTGAGATATTCTAACGATTTGGCTATTCGCGGGAGACCTGAAAACTACCGACGCGTACGTCTTTCGGATACATTTTGGCGGTTGTCTTCTGCTTACGATATAATTGTTCATATTCGTGTTCACGAATCGGCCACGTGATTATGACGACAGAAAATTAATATTCCATATCGCGTGGACCGGTATTTGACCGATAAGAGAAAAAAATATATATATATTTAATAAATATGATAAAACATCACAACGTTTCAATTAATTTTTTCGGTTTTATATTAATACTTTTTTTTTCGCCGCATAATATATTATTATAACAGCAGTGTTTATAATGTTGTATACCTACGTTGCACGTCCGCCGCCGTAACAGCGCTCCGACGGCCTGTCGTCTACTTGTCCGGATTTATACACGAGAAAAATACCAATTTAATATTCAACTCGGTAATAACCGTGGCGAATTTTCTATACCACCTACCTACTTTAAAACACATATTACTATTACTATAATAATATACGGTAATTATTATATTGTCATCGCGCGGTAGGCCGAAAGCTCGCGCGGTGTCCGTTTATAGTTACCTATTAACTATACAGCGTTTTCTCGTATTTAATTAACACTGAACCTAGTCGTACTAGGTACATATCGTCGTATCAAAACGATATGGGCGCGAGCGGATAATTGCGATCGTGTGAACAAATCGAATGGAGATGCGATAAGACAAAGTAGGTTTATATAGACTGATGCGTGTAAAAAATACGTTCGACTTCGCGTCCACGCAAGTGCGTAACGCAACGGGTCCACTTGAAAACGGGTTCTGGCAGCAGACATTTGCGCCAGACGAGCATAATTATGGGTATAAAATTATGATTTTATATATATTTATACTGTACGTAATATTATGACAGTCCTCGTCAAAAACAAGGGCGTTCGTCATAACTTCGAACAAGTTTCAAGTCGTCAGTAGACGTCGGTACCCTGCTGCAGTTGACATCCTATTTTGAGTCGTACCTTATATATATATTATGCGTTTCAACTTTTATTTCCGTTTACTCATAATATTATTATTACAGCTTTTGCGCGGCTGTCCTCACGATCGGCCAGTCGCGTACCAGAGGGGCGGGGAAGGCTAAAAAAGCTTCAGCCCCACTCCTCTCATCGATTGGCCGTGTTAAGGTATAATCTTTTATTATGATAAAAGGCAAAGTAAAAGCCATTATATTTCTGAAAACGGTTTTGAAGCAACATTTTTTGCACCTTTAGGTATTATCAATTATATTCTTAGAGGTTATTACGGTTACGGAAATTAGTAATAACGACCTATAAGGTAACGGATATTAAATTCTTATTTACTTGTTTATTCCCCCTCCCCACTCCATTGAAAAATCCTGTGTAGGTACTGCACGAACGGGCACCATCATATTATATTTTTATGATTTTCAGATTCTTTTGACACGAATATCCTGGGGGACTCGTTGACCACCGCGGACGGTCTCCAAATCGTTTCCGTCTACGTTTGAAATCGATTTCTACGTACTCTGAAACGACGAATGCGCCAGCACTTTGCAGGTTAAACGTCTTAGTATATTATTTCTATACCTAACGGTAGTGATATTATGCACTGTTTACTAACCTCATACCTAAGACCTAACCCACGGAGCGTGTAATCAAAAATATCTAACCACAACGAGTTATATATGCCTATAACAATATACAGTAGATCACAATGCGTTTATAGCATAAAATATCGTTATATCGAGTGTGTGTGTGTGTGTACATAACTGTACAGCGAACCTACGCGTACATAATAACATAATACGGCCGAGATAACGATATTATTGTAAAGAGGCAATCTCGAAACGATATTCAAAATTTTAAAACCTGAAGAGCGCATATAATATAATACATAACACACAGCAACCATAATAGCTATATAGTATCGAATATGTATTATAATATAATGGTAGGTATATATATATTATGTATCACGCGCTAGACACATAACATCACATTACGTGGTACCTATAACAGTGGTATATAATATTATTTACATTTTTAAATAGTTATACAGCACGTATATCCGAATCCGAAGAGATTTAAAAAGAGAATATGATATTATATTATTATCGTGTAGGTGTGTTCCAAAACCAATACGTAAATCACATTCGTAATCGTCAATGAATGTACACATTGTCGGAGTAAATATGGTTCTGTTGCACTGTTGTGTACAGGTCAACGATAAAAAAAAATAAATGATTTATATTGTGCGGGCAGATTGATATTGTCTCGAGATAGCAACTGTATACAATATAAGGTATTATAATACTGCAGCACTCTGGTATTATGTTATACGCGCGCGCAGTGTATTATAATAATATTATATATAAAACGGCCGATTTTAAATCGTCTTCGGTAGTTAAACGCTCGGGAATATTTCGACGGGGCGAGCGCACACAACCCATTAGTTAATAGGTTCGAGAGCTATAACATAACAAATGGAAGCTGTATTATTATGTCGGATTAAATGATACGAATCAAGGGAATGATGTAATCCGAGGAATCCCGAAACACGGGGCTTAAATACTGTTAAACATCTAATTCAGTATTCATTTTATTCAATGTCGGCAACATTTTCACCATGTCATTATAAAGGTTCCCAATGAAAAGCAAGACGAATTTTGAATATTATAAGTATATCTAATAATATTATAATGTGCGCGCTCATAATATATAATGTATTCGTCGGACAGAACGCGGAATGTGTCTGTGAGAGATTATGTTTTTTCGGTAATGAATAAAATAAAGGACCTACGCGTTTGAAAACTTAACAAAAAAAAAAAAAAACCACTAGTAACAAAATCAAATTCTTTTCGCGTTCTATACTATAAAAAAGGGTAGGTATATCATCCAATACGATTGTTACGACGAGTTATTTGTTCGAACACCTAATTTTGTGTACAACAATATTATTAGCATTATTAACTGTAACGATTTACACGATTAATAAACCGTACATTATATTATACTCAATATTATTGTGCGACGGTATAAGTGGGGATTCGACGGATCATCATAATATTATACGTTTTGATATTATATATAAGCCGTAATCGAAAACGTCTCAGCCGCGATGATGTCGAATGTTTAGGAAAAACGCGAGTGGGCACAAAATTGTAGGTATCGCAAGGAACTGCGGCCTCGTTATAATAATAATAATAATAATAATAATAATAGGACATCGTGAAACCACTGAAATCTTTTGTTTTTACACCGGTCACGATAAGTCCGCCGATGTCGCGCATAATACGTGCGGAACATTACCTATATATATTATACTAATATAACAATATGCGAAACGGGGAAACAATAGTAATAGTAAAATAATTATAAAATTAAACGGATAAAAGAAAGAAAAAAACGAATATCATTATAATGAGAGTATTATAATATCCGCCTGTCCTCCTCTAGCGCATCTGTCCGTTCATCTCTTGTTAACGCACACGCATCACGAGGATCGTGAACGCGCGTGTTAGTGTATGTTTTTTTATAATTGAACCGTTTCGGATCTTCGGTTTCGTAATAAAATGTATACGCCTAATAATATATATATATACGCATAGGTGGTATAGTATAGTATATATAATATACTAGTATATTATATAGAAAAATCGTCTGTTTTCGTTTTTTTTTTTTTTTCGCTTCGTCGTCAATTTGACGTCTCGCAACAGGTTATTATAAATGAAAAAAAACAAACAAACAACGTCAAAATGTCCGTGTAGCTCATTTGCGCCCGCCCTCCTCAACATTATGTATACGTACCTACACACACACACACACACACACACGGCGAAGCGTTCTAATAACCTGCAGGCGGCGGCGGCGAAACGAACGCTGACCGAGGGAAGTGGGTACACACATATACATTTAATAATATAATAAACGAAATTAAAGAACTCGGCGGCGGACACGGACCGACGGCCCCGCCGCCGTAGAAATGATTAGGAGGACTTGGCCGCCGACAATCTTCGGCATAAGATACACAGGACACGCCTATCCGGGGCACCTGTCTTTCAGCGACGCGCCAACACACACACACGAACGAGCGCTTTTTACGTGCGTTTTTCACTTTAAAACAAACAACCTTCCCCCCACACACCACAACCGGAGAGACTCGTGTCGGTTTTCGTCCCGCCGCCGCCGCTCGCAATATAAATTGGTTACAATGTTTGTTTTATCATTATCATTATTGTTAGGCATTATATTATTAATATTATTACCCCACATTTAATATAATTTTTTTCGTTTTTTTTTCTCGAGGGTAATTTTGGGAGTGGTAGCGATTTCTGACTGTCGGCGGACACACACGCGCACACACATCGTGTCATTACAAGTGTATACACACAACGTCTTATTATATTAGACGGAGGAGGAGACGTGACTGCTGCAGATGCAGCCGCTCTTCGCGAATATAACGACGGCGGCCATCACTCGAAATAATGTATTATGGCGGTAATATTTCGGAAACCATCGGAGACGACTGCGGGTACATGTATACATATCATACTGTGTGGTCGACGGGGGCTGCTGTTTTTCGGAAAAAAAACTATTTAGGCGCCACGTGAAAGGTCCGTACGTATGATATTTGCCGGTGCGCGACGGATTTTTTAATCAGACGTGGGCGGCGGCGACTTTTGACATCCCCTGAACCGCCACACATATAGTATACCTCCATCACATCATATTGTATTTAATAATCTATATTATGTACTGTAATGTTATTATATATTATTGTGGTGGTAAGTGTTTTATTCCGCCAAATATTTGCAGTAATTAATAGTCAACTCGGCGCCGATGGACTTTAATCAACGCTACTTTGTCGAATTTCGTTTGAAAATCCAATTGCCAATGACTCGCGTGCTGCACGCGGCACCCGGCCCGGCGTTAATGAAGTGTATATATAATTATTATGTTTCAAGTCAATAATTAGTTGGCATTCAGTTACATAGTATTATAATATATAATATTACATGTTGTGTTGGCAATCAGTATTTCAATTGATGACTTTTAGTGCCGCAGTCCTATGTACGAAGGTCTATAATTATGATTCCCATTGAGATGTACTCCTAATTATCAATAATAATAGTGGTTTGTAAAACACACGAACGTCGTATCGACGTATTGTGTATATTGTTTTCGGTTTAACTTTCATACAACGCATCATACACAAAAATTAGTTTTTAAACAACAACCAATTATCAATATTATGTACAGCTTACTCGTCGTAATACGTCCACAATATCATAGTGCCGTTCAATCCATGCAAATAGAGACTTGACGTATAAAACAGGTAACCTTCGCGGTTTCCTACATATTATGTCCCCTGCAAACAATCGTCAAACGACTAAATATCGACACCCGCTGTAAATGCTTATTCAATGTTCCTTTCGGTGACCACCATAACGAGTACTCATATGTACCGCGCAAAAGGATAATATAACAAGATTCCGCAGGATCTACACTTTATAACTCTAATAGGTCGCCTTACTCTCGAACTGCAATTGACCATACGGTATAACGAGTACCTAACCTATGGGATGTTCGAGGCCTCGAGTGTGAGATCTCTTTAACCTAGACAAAATTGTACTGCTTCTCAATTGAGCACGATAACGAGCACCGGAAGATAAAGTAAGTATACGCTATACCATAGTGTCTCGGGACCTTTTACAAAAGTGTTTTTTCTCACCACAAACGCCTCATTAAAATAATATGCACACTTAAGAATGTATAGAATGTATACCTACTCCGAAAAAAGGGTAAACGTATATTTTTCAATACGGAATGTAAGTAACTATTCTGGGCAAAACAAACTGCCAAATAAAATAAATTCGATCTTCCGGTCAAAAACAAAAACTTTTACATTTTAAACGACCGGCTCGACAGTCGCCTCGTTGAAATTTGGTTGACTCGGCGTTTATTGACTTCTGCTTCGTATTATGGAAAATAATATAATATGTTTTTTAATACCATTCACATACCTAATATTACATACTATACAATATTATCATAATATACGGCAGACGACAAAAGCACCACGCGGTCTAGCTACGTTGTAGGTTGCCTATCTATATAATACGCAACGATAATTAATATACCGATACATAGATATATTATAGGTGTATTACGCACAGTGTATAATGTACATACACGTTTTGATGAGGAGAACGAGAAAAACGTTGCGATTTATTTTTTTGAAAATCCGTCAGATTTTATCCGAACACAATTGCGAGGATAAGTATCAACGCCCGCGCACCCGCCCTATACCGCTATACCTATATTGTGGGTACCTATATGTACCTAGGTATACGTATGGTCGGGGGGCGAACACGCTAAATAGCCGTTTCGAACGTTTTGTCTCTTTGTAAATTGTTGCACGATTGTTCCCGGTACAGCGGCGGTGGCAGTATAGAGTCCGATGATAATGTTTAACAACGCTAACATCGGGAAATTACCTCGAGCCCCTCGTTAATTGTTTTTAATCAACGAGCACGATGGCATAATAATAATAATACTCGGCCAATCCAATGGCGGGTCACCGCAACAGCAGCAGAATCTGCAGCATCTATCGCCGCTGCCGGTCGTTGTATACACGGTTAGCTAATTAACCGATATCGTATATACCTGCATGGTATATAGGTACACGCGGTACATACCGTCGGACGCTTAATCACTGCACCGGTGCAGTGTACATGATATAATGCACGGTATGTAGGTATATATAGTAATATTATGTATGACGGTAGTTCCGACATGATGGTGAAATTAATTGCACAACGTGCGCGCAGATGGACGCCATTTAAAAATGTAATATATATTTATGTGTTACATATATTTTTATAATATATGGGTACCCCTCCCTCCACAACCTCTACCACCACCACCACGTCCGACAGTCTTTAATTGGCCGGGATTAATTATTATTATTGTTATTGATACCACGGGGTAATCTGGAGCACGGTTTTGCAATGAAAAGTATAATAATAATATCATATATTATAATATTCGAATCGATTTTTGTTGATTATTTTTTTTTCTTCATAAAAATGTCATATTATAGCGAAGACCATACTATTAATATTACACTTTACGCGTAGTACGACACTTATAATAATTAGGGAACTGATGCTGTAGTAGTAAAATTGATTGCAGTATTACACTAAACAATTGTAGACTTAGAGATTTTCATTCATACTTACATGAAATGCATTAAAAACTCACGCCAACAATAAATTGGAACAGTAGAAGAAAAGTTACAAACGCAACGACATCCGTGCCCCACTTAAAATTTTTACTTACCAATATAGAATGTTCAACCATTCCCTAGTACCAAATTATATAATATTACATGGTCAAAGTGGTTCCCTAAACGCGCTCGCTATATTATTTTATGTCTTGTTAATAATTGATCTATAAGAACTCGGTCGGTATATAATACAAAATAGTTACCGTAATGTTTAGTTCTGTATAATAATATTTTGAGGTAATATTATTTCGTCTGTTTCGAACGGAGTTTACAAACAGAATTATAATATTATACCTATTGATTAAATATAGCGTTAAAATATCACACGGTTGCACGAATATTAATAGGTTCCTAATTAATAAAATTATACAATATGCATATCGTACCTGAACATATAGGACAGACGCGACGAGATTAATTGGAACGCTATTATGGAGATGAATATTTTATTCGTGTACAATAGCAGCTGTTGATTAGAAGTGTACTTAAAAGTCCAAACTAGTCAAACTTTCTGATAAATGTATAGGTATCTTATTATATTGTATAGTGCGTATGTTACCGCTATAAAAATTATACCCCAACTACAGTTTTTATACAAATCACATTAGTTCTCGTTCGACTACATACGCGATGCTAATTCAAGCGGTAAAATATGTATCCATTATACAGATTTTATTAATAACGAATCGGTAAGATATATTTCAAATTTTCCATATATACCTGCTATATATTACTATAATTACTAATTAGTATGATCACATTATGATTCACTATTACTCGGCAGTTGTTAAACATATTACGAAATTAATAATTAGATTGAGTCGTATTATACTATAATCACATTATCATAAATAGTTTAGCTGGTATAAGTTTACTGCTCCTGTAGCAGTGTAGGTACATATTATTATAAGATGCAACATTGCTGCAGCAGCCGCTGTATATAGGTACCTATTATAATATTATGGTTGTGTAGTAATACTTTGCCGACTTTAAAATTATCGATGATTACACCCAATCATTGGTTGGACCTAGTTTTTTATCGACGACTATTATGGAAAAAAAAAAAGAAAGTAAAACGAGTGTAGGCATTATATAATACGTAAAACCGTAAATCGCCAATTTATGTAGGCAATTTTTCCTATATTACACGACGTTAATGGCGGCATTAACTCCTCCTCCGTCGATAAAATACCTGAACGCAGACACACACACACACACACACAGATGGTTCCTATAAATCAGAATCCGACGGTCGTAAAACGTTTATGCTTAAAGGTAAAATATATATCATAATCTCATTATGTACAGATGATAATACCTATCAATAATAAATCCGAAAATCGGCCGTCATATAATAAAATATAGTACGTAATAATATCTGGGCCACGGGAGCAAGACATAATATTATTATTATTATTATTAATATATTATGGTTCACCGTGCAGGGATAATTTGTTCGTTTTTCGCGATTGGACGCGTCTTGAATAAAATATCTGCAACACACACACACCACCCCGAGAGAGCTGCACCGCAATATGACGCTAAACGATGAAAAAAAAAAACCACTGCACTATATTATACCGTTATTATTATATTATAATATATTATTATTAATTGTTTGTGTTATGAATTATTATTATTGTTTTACCTATACGCATGTATCGTATACGACGCGTATATAATATTGTACCTACATTATGTATATACGGTGTCCCTTAAATCACGACCTGCAACAGGTACGCCGCCGCTACCACAGTTACCGCGTTACCTATATACTGTAATAATATGCATATACCTGCATTATCGTTGTTACATTATTATTATTATTCCAGACGTAGAAAAAAGAATAAAAAAAACGACGACAACAACAAACCGACGACCGTTTCCAATTGCCGATCTCGCAGACGCAATAATCATTAATCAACGGCGATATTACGCATCTCACGCACACGAAATGAAAACGAATTACTTAAACTGCCGCAGACGCGTCCGCCGCCGCCGCCGCACAGATGTTTTTTAACACGGCGTTTATAATATATTCTCGCGCACTCGGCCCTCTGAGTTATGTGAAACTAATATTGCCTTTACGACGAGACTACCGTGTCGCGATGTCGGAAAAGAGTTGTTGTACTATATATATATATATAGTTAGATGGGTAAGTATATAGTGTTATTGCGCGCGCACCGGTCTATATAATATTATTATATTATATTATTATTATCGCATATTGAATAATATAATATCGCGTTCATGGGAAACAGCGTGCCACTCGTTATAATATGACGGGCTGCGCATAATAGGCACCCGTTCCAGGAAATCGACGCAAATTGGATTTCGACATTTTTACGCGGTACATTGCGGAGTTGCGACCCTGCCAGGACCTCGGTCGATCGTGGTTTCGACCTCGCCCGAACACCCGATTATCCTCGCTCGTCTGCAGTGGTAACAGGTAGTTCTGTACGACATTCGGTCCTGTGCGGTGATCGCAGGTATTCGCGGTAGCCGGCAATATGTTCTCCGGCAGTCACTCTTCTTCTCCGTGATGTATACTTGCCTTCTCTTAATTTCACCGTACATATCATTATAATACACGACTACCATAACATCCCAGCAGGTCCGTGGCTGCAGTACAATAATAATATATTGGTCGTATGATATTACACTATGCGTACCCATTTCAATTACGGTCTTCTCCTACGGTTCTTATACCTTTCATCATTTTACTAATCCAAGCAGTCCACCACGTCTCCACACGAGACCATGCGCTTTTCTCTTCTTAATATACTTGATTTCTATACAGACATCTGCCCTCTGATACTTCTTCAAATATTTATATAATATATTCATTATAGTGACCATATTATACTATAAACTCATCTGGAACATTCTTCTGTAGCTGCAGCATTCGGCTCAACAGCTATTCTTTTTTAGCTGCAGCGTATCAGCTCAAAAGTTATTCTACTCAACTTTGATCTTCCGTTATTGAAATCATCTATGTTCCTCCACGGCTCCACCATATAAAGCATTATCCACCCAAACGGGCCAAACGTATTTTATTTTTAAAAGACTTTTTCCGATATGTAGGTCGGTATATTTCTTAAAGTGAAAATGCTTTTGTTTTTGTTAAACGCTATATTTTAAGCTAGATACTAGCCACTATACCACAGCATATAATAACCAGAACGGAGTAATGGACACTGATAAGAATTTACATTACCAGCATAGGGCAAAATTTAAATCATTCACCATTTAAAAGAAGGAAATATCAGTGTGGCCTCTTATTAAATAATAAATCATGTGTGAATTTTCAAATGGTTTGTTTTTTATTAGTTTACCAACAAATTGCATTACATTATAGTATTATACTTGTCCAGTTAATTTGTACCACGAACGGACAACGCAGCTATTATCACAACAACAACAAATGTTAAATGATATGAATTTTCCTTCTTTTAAATGACGACATTGGTATTGATAATACCAATAAGTGTCCAGAACCCGGCTATACTATCTTATATAGTATCTTCTTTATGTACTCATCCCATCCGCTTTTTTAATGACACCTCATAAGTATGCAAACTCGACTGCACTATTGCTCCGTTTCTCAATTTGCTAGTATTAAATAAGTGTTCTTGCCCTAGTCCTAGTGCTATCGCTGCTGCTATAAAGGCTTTTATTATAGATGGTCGGCCATCGAGCACAGCCTGTGTGATGCACCATATTATTATTATACCTAGGATTTGAATAACTTCAAACCATATTTATTATGACGCGTGAGGTGTGTGATGTATATATACAATAAAGTAAACTGATAAGTACGAGCCTTGTATGTTGTGTTTGAGTCGTGCGATGATGTCCAGCTCGTGTCAGACCTCCAGACGTGCAGTATAATAATATCTATAACACGGTATCCCATTATTATACAATACTACAATGCGACTTCTATAGCTTTGTTTGAAAAAATATTTAAAGTTTTGATGTGCATTCAGATGATTATAATTTAAATTGCAACGAAATCTCGGTGTTCGGATATATTACCAGACACAAATATTCCTACACTAGTTCAATATTTTAGTACCCATGTAAAATATGATGACGTGTCACATATTAAGCACTAATCTCATTGGCATACATTACCGATAATATAAAGTACCTAACGCAATTTATTCGATCAATCACGTTAACTAGACACTTTTGCATAATTAATTTTTAACTTCATAACTCAATGACTTATTAGTGAATAACTAATTTCTTTTTTTTTCCGAATGTTTTAAACAAGAAAAAAACTATAAAAATAATTAGCACTTTAACGATGCGAGTAATAATTAAAAATGTAGTATATTACCTGCAGTGTATAATTTATTAACATGACAACGCTGCATTGATAGATCGAACGATTTCCGTAACTAATTGATTTTAAAACGACTACCGCACCACACATTATAAGGTGGTATATTAACATCCAACTGATTTCAATGCACCTATGTTAGTATTACCTCGGCACATATTTTACGACTCATAGATATGTGTAGAACATGATATTATTTTAAAATGATATCTCATAAGACATAAATGTCCAAAAGAAATTTTTTATAAGATTTGAAGTAAGTATACCTACCTCTACTTACACTAATACTGTTTATAATCAACAAAATAATTAACGAGTTTAAAGTTTAATAAGCATAAAGTTTTATCCCACGAGGCCAAAAAAGCTGGATCTGAGATAAGATTTTACGAGTGTAAAGGTAAAACAAATCTGCCATTAAAATATAACCAATTTAAACAAGGAGAAACGGTAATCGCATCAAAACCACTACATTTTCATCCGTTTTTCGTGTAAAAGTTTTCTAGTTTATTTAATGACTTGTTCGCTTTTTCGGATACGTTAATTATAAACATCGTCAGACGGTAATATTCAATGAGCCCACTTTGTCGTAATGTAATTAGTAACGTATACAATAAAAAAAATCTCTTTATTTACCATAACTTCCTGGAGGCATTACTGAAAAATATAATATATAGGTACAACGGGTAACGATTATTATTAACAACCTATTGTTTGTACAATAATTGACGTTGGTACAATAACATCAAAATAACTGTTTTACTTTACTCTCCGGTGAAATAATCCAGTTAGCAAAGTTGTGTAACTTGTAAAATTAATTTGAATAGGTACTTTCTTATATTAAATCATAAATATATTTAATGTACACGGAGAATTTGACTTTGATTAAAGAACTTTTCCCGATATTTTTGTGTTTTGATCACAAGCGCGTGCACAATAATATTATGTGTCTATACATAATATAGTATTGTATGCGTAACTTTTTCCACTTACAACTTGTAAATTATATAAAACAAAAGTTTGAGCATTTATTATATATTATTCTCCATAACTATAGATAACAATATTTCTGCAAGAAATATTACTCCCGGTGACCTAAATACAAATTAATGACTCAATTTGACGGTTTTTCACCACAGCGGATAACATGAAAAATAAATCAAATCCAACAATATTATGTTTGAATAAGGTCGGACTACTGATTAGTACTTTTTAAGAATAATAATAATAATTATAGGTTATTGATTGTTTCGGTAGATGTTAAAATCGCGGTACATCGACGTTTGCCAGTCGTCGATGACAGGCACTGTATTGTACACCTATATAATTATAGATTTCACGAGTTTTACTGTTAATAATAATTATTAATATTGATCACTGCCGTCGCCATTTCAAACGGTTTGGGCATGGATGATTATTGACAACTGACACTAACTGATGACTTAAAAAATAAAACCACGCCGCGATGTAATGCGACTGCACAATTATTGCCGTATGAGTTAATTATTTCACACTATACTTCCGGCACAATGGTGTTAATTAATTTTATTATAATAGCTGCAGTATAAAGGACGACCTGAAGAAATTTGATCGATTCGGTTAGTGCAGTGAATGGCAATCGTACCGAAGGCATTTAGAAGACATTGCGACGGAAATCGTTATTATCGCTGCGTAGGTACTATTATGTAGTCGGAAACGCTCGTTTCGTAATGTTATTAAAAAGCAGACAACCATATTCTTCTTCGTTTGTTCGTGTCGTTCGCACGAAAATCCATTTAGTTTTTAGGTTTCTGTGCGAAGAATAAGAATAATATCTTACACATAGTACATAATAGTAATACAATTATATTGTGTGGCCGTCTTCCGTCTGTCACATTACAACTTTTAAGTCGAAACACATTAGTGGCAATCTTCAATAATTAGTTGATATCAATGCGTCATAATATTATTTTACAATTCGGCAACCTACATAATATTATTATTATTATTCATAATATTATACAGTCGTTGCCATACGATTTTTTTTCATACAAGTAGTCGGTGGATTATAAATATTATCATAAAGTCACTTATAATCCCTCTATATTATATAGTATATTTTTAATCACAGATGATTGTTTTAATAGAAAACTTAACGTCATTTTCTTTAATAACGCAAATAGAAACCTGATTATTGTACACGCTCGAGTAGTGTTTTTTTTCTGCTTTTATTCATTTATTTATTATTATTGTTGTTTTTATAGAAATACTTCTATACACATTATTATACTTCTCGCAGTTTTGCGGTGCGGCGAGGAGACGGTGAATGATAAAAACGGCGGGTTTGATGAGAAAAAAAAACCTACGGCTTTTTTTAATATATTGCGAAATTGCGCTTTTGCAGTACTTGCGCGCGAATACTCTCACAAATAACGAAGCCCCGTTTACGAGACGACTTGCTGTTTGCGTACGGGTGTGACTGTTGTGTGTGTGTGTGTGTTATAAGATATTCCATTATAAAGTCCAATTTCTTAGATTACGAACGTCTACGAACATGCTATTATATACAATCATAATAAAAGAAAATGGTCTCACCCAATAACGACGATATAATAATAATAATAATATCATTATTGTTTCACTACGACGGTATACGGTTTTATAATCCGAGGGGATTAACTGCTGCAGTAATATTCCGGCATTGTGGGGCGCCAAAATATCAGCACAATCGTTTTTCGGCATACTTCAAAAGCATCGGACGACGACGGACGTGGCTCAGCTATGTCGTCATATTAACGTCATCGTATTTTGTTAATCGCTCTTCTTTCTAAATGCGGTGGACTTATGTATACAAACCCGAAAATGCCGAAAATCCGTAGATCTCGTACAAGGGGGTACATACAACTTACAGATGTAATAGAATATTATAATAGTAATAATCTGGTCGGCCGTTAAATGCAATGACTTAACCACGAGTGCCGAGATGAATAAAAATCGAATTGACCTGACATCATTCGAAAAAGTGAATCCGATTCCCACCACGGTCATCTGTCCTATATAGGTACTGTCGAACGATTCTTTGACTTTCATTCGTAATTCATTATTTATTTTATTATATAATAATAATTACTATTATTAACATAATATAGGTACCGATGACATTATGTTTATTTAATACTATACACCGACTTTATATTATACAGTATAACCTCGATTTTATTATTTTAGCCACATTATTTGGCGCTGATGCGTTGCTTTAGTCAGACGAATCGTTGCTATTGTATAATATTTATATGTAATGTATTTTTCACGAAAAAAAGCAACTGCCTGCTGGCAGGTATTTATCGTATAAATCTAATAACAGAAACAACGAATCATTGAATAACACTTAATATTATTCATTATAATATTTTATAAAAATATATGAGTTCGGAAAGCAAGGTGTTCTGGAATATATGTATAGTTTTTTTTTTTTACTAGTTTTAAAAACGTAATAAAAATGCACGTGTTTTTTTACATTATTGGAATTTTAAATTATAACGGGGAGTTTCATTTAAATTAAGTACCAATTCGTTATTATAATACACAATAAATTATATGTAAATAATAAAATACATGTATTTATTTCCTATCGCTCGACAAAAAAAAAAAAAAAACAGAAATTAGAAAAAATAAAACCGGAAAATATAAGTCGTGTCTTCAATTGTATTATAATAGATATACGTAGTAGATATATACCCAATAATAATACGTGTATATTATTATTATACCTATAAAATATATTATGTAAATTAATCGAAACGGAGAGATTGAAGTTCACCTGTTGGAATCCAGACGGACGAAAAAAAAAAAAGTTATCCAAAACGGAACGATTTGTGTTAATACCACGGGTACGACACAACATTCGGTGCCGTGTTGGCTCGCGTTATAATATATAGGAAATAAAAACAGAATACACCAATACCATATTATAATAATATATTTTATACGATATCTATAACACGATGTGTGTCATGATGGCGGGTTCTTCGACGGGTTTTTATAAATCAATATAAACCCAGTCCATCAGAACTGTATAATGCTTATGGTATTAGCTGGTATTACAACTATACAGGCGCGAACGATATTAAATCTTTTGAGACACAGTGCCCTATAAACAAAAGGTAATATAGAAAATATTATGTTATTAAATTATATCGTACACACGTTGCAGATATCAATAATGAACATTTTACTACCGACTTTCACCTTCGTACGCTCATACATATAATAGGCACCCCGACAGATAACCTTCGTGACGCCTGCACTAGACAAAATGTTGTTTACCGACAACCACCCATATAATAGAGGGGTGTGTGTGTGTGGATGATTTGACCGATCCTTATCTCGTTCGAACGTTAAGACCGTCTTGCAAATGCACACGATGACTTCATGCCTGTTATACGACCTGTCCATCATCGCGATATCATATAATGTACCACGCACAATGTTCGTTTACGCATTACTTATATTATATCGAAACGTTTTCTGTCTTGGGACCATGCTCGCCGCATACCAACAACGATTACGCGGGGGAGGGGGGGAGGTCTCCTGCACCACCGCCGAGTATTCTGTTTTCACACGTTTTCCGTGTATTTTTAGTGCCGGCGACTGCAGCGTTAAAATTAGACGACCCGTCCGCATGGTATAATATTATAATGGTCCGGGACCGCGGGGTTATTTGTTTTGGACGATTTCGGTTTCACGTCAAACGCCGCCGCCGCCGACCTGCAGACTCTGCGTATAATAATAATGGATAACGCAGTGACGCCTGGGAAAAGGGTGTATGTACGCACGTGTATGTATAAATACTATCACGTCTGGCCGAAATAGGTCTTCACGGAGCCGTCCCGCCGCCGTCGTCCGTCAAGCCCGGACAGACGGATGGACCGCATGCGGCGCGTTCAAAATTGAGAGCGGCGTGCGAGCGAGTCGTCCCGGTCGAGAAAAAAGGGGCGACACTATTTGGAGGGAAAAAACGAATTACTGTGTGCAATCGTTGCCACGCCGCCACTCGTCTGCCTCGCAGTACCCATTATAAATACTTTTATATTATTGTATTTAATATAGGTAAGCGACTGTCGAACGACGGGCCGATCGGTCGAATCGTATTCGGGACGACCGCTGTCGTCCGTCCACGATCCGACGACAATCGCTTCCGAAGTTATTTAATCCGAAACTCCTCCAACGCGCGAAAGGACCCCCGCCGGAGAGTTGCTTATTGCGCTCTGAAAATTTCCAATCCCGTCTTTCGTGGCCTCCCTTTCAAAAGATCTTGCGTAGATGCGCATACCAATATTATTATTATTATTATTTTTCGCATTACACGTACCAGGTGGGTACCATACAACTGCTGACCGAGAAAAAAGTTGTCTCCCGATGCTCACAGCGAACTTATACTGCAGACTGCAGTGTGATTACCCGAAGCTCTTCACATGACATATATATTATATACAGTAGGTACATGCTATAATGGTGGTGTGACGTCCACCAATAAGAGGATTGCAAAACCAAAAAAAAAGGTTAACCTAACCTAACCTATTATCGACCTGTTGACGCAATGAGACTTCTGAAAACTGATTTGTCAATATATAAATATGTATATATATATATGTCTACTTGAGATCGATCAGGTCACATTTTAAGATATTTTATTTTATTTTCGAGTAAATCTGATCAACATTTTAAGTTTCTTAAATTTATAATATTCAAACAAAATGTATTGCGTATTAAAGTTGAGGACGAAATGTTGAAAAAGTGATCGATATCATGTAGACATATTATTAACGAATCGAAATCAGTTTTCAGAAGCCGTCTTATTATATAGGCCTACCTGTATATGATACTGACAAAAGATTATTGGTACATTTTGGTTGAAATAATAACTGTCCGTTGGCAATCCCCTTAATATCACGTCATCGCTCCTCGCAGACAAATATATAATATTATCGCACAACGATGAAATATAATTTTAAGACTTCGGAATCGCCGCTGAGGCATTACAATATAATATAATACACTGCAATAACTACGGACCTATATCATATATTATATAATATGATATATACGCGAGCCATCCATCGCGAATTGTGCGAATCTCCTCGGACTAGAGACATTTTTCTCCGGACAATACGCGAGAGTACATTATAATATTATGTATTGCACCCCGAATACGTTATAACAATAATACGACCGCGGACGAACCGCGCAAACATGCCCGAAAAGAAAAAACCATTTTTGAATGGTAGACAGCAGAAGACACATATTTATGCTAAAATGTCGGTCCACTATATCAAAACGTATACATTTCGCGAGTGAATAAAACAGACAGCATACCATATTATTATACACATACATTACCGCATAACGTATAACACGCTGCGTATAATACCATAAATATATCTATATATATATATATATATATATATATATGTTTGTTTAGGCCCTTCTTTTATACCCTTTGTGTATTTCATACGGGTTATTTTCTGAGATTTGGGTCAGTGTTGGGATGTCCTTTGTGGATTACGATGGGAAGGTTTTTATTATTATTATTTTCTTTCTTTCTTCCTTTCTTTTTGAACATTGAAAGTTGTGAACACATTTTACAAGATTCCAAATCGTTAGAAAAGAAAACGA
Organism: Nasonovia ribisnigri; assembly: GCA_027563435.1. Classification (NCBI taxonomy): domain Eukaryota; kingdom Metazoa; phylum Arthropoda; class Insecta; order Hemiptera; family Aphididae; genus Nasonovia; species Nasonovia ribisnigri. The sequence goes on along the minus strand of JANEHU010002910.1, from coordinate 21,032 downwards.
TAGACTAGATTTATACATTACACTTTTTCCTTCCCGTACGCGATATTAAAACTTGAAGAAAAAAAACGAATTACTTTCTATGTATAGGTCTTAAAAAACGAAATGAGAATTATTATTTTCTTTTGGAAAGTTCGATTATAACGAGGAAACTCTGCAGGAGCCACCGCGCCCGGTTTTTGTTTTTTTTTTTTTCGGACGTTCCGAAACGAATAGGCACTGACAATGGTGTGCCGATGTACCAATCAATCATCGTCTGTCGGATCTTGACAAATTTCAGTGGGATTTTAACTGTGCGCTGCATATAGTGAAGGCGGAAGGCGGGGAAGGGGATTCTTAAAAGTTCTACGGATGCCAACAACGTCCGGAGCTCCAAATAAACGAACCTTTTAGAATTGAGACAAACCTCCGGGGCTTTTACCATAATGACGAAATATCGAACTGCAGTCACGTCACGTTTGGTAAAGTGCCGGCAGTCTATACTTTTATTTTTTCCCCGGTCCAAACACGATTTTTCAACACTGAATTTACCCATATAGGAAACTGATACTTTTGACTCGAATAAGTGTTGAGTTCCTACGCGTAACACTAGCCATCTATAATATTATTATATGATAATATATCGCTGCTGTCGTCAAACATTGGATGAATAAAACATGTCATCGCACCGTAACCGTTTTAAAACGTTAGCTGTATATGCCTAAAAAATAATATTATCGAAACTTATGGGCTTATGCGCCGCCATAGATAGCTGAGTTGTGAACATTGAATATATTTCGTATTTATCATGACATATATAGGTCGTTGAATAATTAATAGTTTTCATGTAACGTGACGTATAATAAAATATCAGTAATAATCTTATATATTTATCGGTACGACCTGGTACTATTCTATAAGAATTTAATATAAAGATATTATACAATAATAAATATTTATCGCGTATTACATTTTATTTGGAAACTTCGAATTCCGCCGTTTAATAATGCGTAACTTGAATGATTTTATTTTTCAGAGAGGTACCTAAGTATACGCTTAGTTTAATAATATTATTTATAATAATTGTTTGAACAAAAAATCGAAAAATAATAAATTTTATTTAATCTTTATAATATATGTACTGTATATTGTATAACATTGTTCACGTTAATATTGCTATAGAATATTATAGTGGTTCTGATTCGTATAATATAACGTCTCATCCACCCTCTTCCAGACCAATTTGGCAATAAGTTGGTTATCGGATGAAATACGCGGTATTAGTTAAAATCCCAAGTGGTTACCCATCCGGCATCCAGGATCTAGCAATGTTCAATATGGTTTAAGTTTAATACAAAGTCGCTGATTAGGAAATTCATCATGCCACGTCATCGACTTTATTATTCCGCATTAGTCAAGGAGCTTACAAAATACTTCCTTCGAAACTTTTATTGGGGTGGTGCTCGAAATAGAGAGACGCCACCTCGCATCAGACATATTTTATAAGATAAAATATTTTTCCTCCTTTTCATAAGATTCAAATAACGTAGTAACACTCACCCGAATTATAATAATATGTAATATTATTTTTGTGATAAATCGGACGGCCATAAAGAGGCGTGAAATATAATATTATGACGAAACTTATAACACATTGACAACTGCACGAAGTCTACGGCCAAAGTCGATAAAAGTATTGAAAACGAAATTCATCACGGTTTATCATAATAATATACGATGAGTAGGTACTCATCCATATAGCGTGAACACCGAAATTCTGAATCGAGCGATACTTATATATACGTTTATGATAATAAGCAATTAAAACCCGCGACTGTTCGTCGTGGAATATGATGATTATTAATGGTAATAATATTGTATACTCGACTTTTGTTTCAAATCCAGACGACAACAACCGCCTAACGAATGATAACAGCACAATATTATTATTATTATAAACATGATTTTCGACTTTTTGTTTGCGGTTTTCGCGAGCCGTACGAATTATAATTTAACGCGTTATCATCAGAACCCCAGCAGCAGGCTGCTCATCTGCCGCGGTCGAAGTGTATTAGTAGTGCCGAAATATATATATATATATTATATATATATACCTACACGGATTTCCGTCTCAAAGTTTCTCAGATTATTTTTGACGTTTTCGATACAATATTATAGTAAATATAATATACATAACATAATTCGGCGCGAAAGACTAGCGTCGGCGTTACGGACCTCATGTACACTTCACGAGATACAGAGATTAATGTATAGGTAATTATTATTATTGCTATCGCCGTTGTAGGTATAACTACGGAAACCCGACAGACAGACAGACAGACAGACGGCGATGACAATGGGCGCAATGACGCCACGGCGTCTCCAGAGCGAAGGAATTCCAATCGCTCGAGATGACTATACTTACAGTCAACTGCACACCAAAAACGAACGGAATCGGGGAAACTGTCTATAATCGCGCGGAGCGCACAATCGGAAACGTTCCCGAGAGACGGATGTACCAGATAAGTATATATAATATTATTATTATACACTGATTGAAGTGCGATGTAATAATAATATATAATATTGTATGTAGGTAATGATAACAAACCGCGTAATCTATCGGAGCTCAGAGCGACGCCGCCCGAAATGCTCCGAGTGCAGTGAGTCACTGTCGTATGACAATTCTATATAATAAATCATTCGAAAAAAAAGTTAATTTTTATTAAATTAATTATATTTCACGGAGTTGAATATGTCTGTTACTTTTAATCTTAATGGCTTACGTGGAGTATAAGTATCGCCATACTCAAATACTTTATTTATATTGAATATGCGTTTCGATGATTAAAAATAAATTATGATTGAAATTCATAAAACTATAATATCTTTGTACAAAGACACAATACATTTTGATAAAAATAGAATTCTCACCTTTATATAAATAAAGACCACACTAAAGTAGGTACCTACATAAACCACAACTCTCGTGATTATACATATCGAATTTTTTTAATTGTTTCGATAAAACTGTTGAAATTTAACACAGCTCTAGAGTCTAGAAGTACTAAGATAAAATTGGGGGACGGGAACAAAATATGTGTTTGTATTACAAAGGCTGCTAAATAGGTCAGTGCGGGTCACATAATTATAAGAGTAATAATATGCGTTATACGTTAAATGTTGACATTTTCAACTAACTGGCTTCTGCAAGCTGCAGCCGAACCTTTGCGCAGCGGTCTGTGAAGAGTACCTATAAAATATTATTATACATTTTTACGCTCCAATCGAATCATCCAATTTCGTTTCGCTTCTACTATATGAACCGTATTGATGTATTTTATTCGACTTAGTTTATGAATCAGATGACTCTTTTGATAATTTTGATGTACTTATTTATAAATCAAAATTTGAACAAATGGTCTTTGAGCTAGTACCTACCTAAGGATTATTTTTTTATCCTAGAAGGTATATTTTGTAGTTCCAAAATTCAGGATTTAAATTAATTCATCATTAAAGGAAAACATATAAAGTGAGCGCATGTTTAATGAGTCAACCTCTATATGCATATTTAACTTAAAAAAAGAACACACTATTATGGTTTTAAACATGAATTATGTAAATGCTATGGTTAAAGACGGTTTTTGAAATAATCATAAGACCTGAAACCTACTTAGCAGATTACAACGGACATTTATAAGAAAATAAAACTAAAAATAAACCAACTAAAAATAAATTATGTAATATAATTCAAATTCTCTTAGAGCAAACAGCAAACCATGACTGTCTTCGACATTGTATGCTTACTTAAAACAAATCAATCTCTTTGATCTTAAGGTATAGGTATAAACACAAATAATATTGTTCCGACATTAATTGGAATTTAAAGCTAATTTCACAAATATTTAAGTATTTATATTAGCATTTAATTAATATCATATCGTCCCAGGCTTTGATACATAAAACAACGTATAGGCCCAATTTAAAATCATCAAAAAAAATAAATGTAAAAGCAACGTGATTAAATATACAAATATATATCATTATATTTATATAGAAGGTACAAAGAGTACAAAGACAGTTAATAGCACTAAACACAAACACTAAGTGATTTTTTATTTTTTTATCTCTTTAATTACGTTGTGAAACAAAATGAATCCGTATTTCTTCATCAAATAAACTTACTTTTATCTTTAAAAACACACCAATTATCTTAATAACCAAATTTACAGACCAAATACAGAGAACTTGTTTTTCTACTAAATATAATGAAATATAGTATTCTACTTAAATAATTAATTGAAACTAAATCTATAGTAAAATAAATACAATAATCAATCACGTAATATTATTTTAATAACGGTACATAAATATTAGTACAATAAAAAAGCGTACCAGATGATTAACATTAAAAAGTAATTTGGTATTTATTTTTTTTTTAATTTCACGTAGAAAATACAAAACAATTCTTAAATCGTATTAATCGTTCGTTCTTAGTACCTACAAACAGTATGCACATAATGTATAAACAATATAACAATAAAAATATAAACGTGATTGTATTTAACTATAAATAACAATGTAACTTGTACGTATAAGATAATGACTAAGACAATTTGACAGAAAACGCATCTTTAATTTTATAGACTTTTATTTTTCATATGACACTATCCGTAATCTTGTAACCGATATAATTAATTACCACTTCAAGTGTGTTTCTAATATATTACTGTTTCGATTGGAGAGCTAACACTTGTGGGCCATTGAGACTCACGACTTTACTCGTTTTGCCTTTTTGGCAGCACGATTCCAATTATATTTATCGAGAGGTCAACGAATATATTAAGAAAAATCAACACGATTCCACTCGCAATATTATCATAACGTCCGCTATAAAATATACTAACTGTTTATGTAATAATATCTAAAAATAATTTACGATTTAAAATCTTTCAGACAACATTACATAATTTTTCGAGTATTGATATTTCCTTAGGCCTGTCTAACGAGATAGTATGTAATAGTTGTTTATACTATTAAATCATAGAACACAGACGAGAATATAATAATAATAATAATACAGTGAATAAATCCATAACGATAATTGCCGATCTGTTATTGGATAACAAATTAATATTATGTAATTGTTCGTGGATCGTATTAGTTATGACTGTAGGTGTGCATTGTATTGTGAAGATTATTTTGGGTGAAAAATAATAATACATTTGCATTTTTTATACGTTGTATGGGTCGGTGACGACGGAATGAACATGTTATTTGGGCGCCCACTCGAAAAAGCCCGTCGACGCGGAAATGTAAATGTAATACAGAGATATGGTGTGAAATGTAAATCATTATTGTCAGAGGTGCGGAGCTGCATTAGGGAGGGTGGCGGCGCTGGGTGTCCCGAGTTTGGCGCAGTTTCCGGGAATCGAATGATTTCCGATCCGGGCGGGACGTTTAAGAGGTGTTTACACGCGTATGATAATATATTGTATGTATCGCTACCGATGCTGTTATAATATTACACATACACGCAGAGACGTGATAGTATGGTATGTAGATACGTGTTGAAAATGTGTTTTTCGAAAATTCTAGCTCAAAATAATAACAATATATTGTATATGGTGTTATGGTGTCGAAAGTGCGTGCGCTATCGCTGCAGCTGCGAGCCGGCGATAAAATGTGCACGGGCGCCAACGGTTTCGGTCGGTCGATGGGTTCGGGTGGGTTTCGGTGCGGGTCGGGGTGGGTGCCGGTGAGGGTGCGACGAGCGAGCGGCAATGACAGATATATTATAAAAACGAAAAGCGCCACCGATGGACGACGTTATTATTTGTTTTTAACCGGAAAAAATTACACGCGGCGCGAACGACCGTGTATGTATGCGTATAGTATTATTGTATTGTGCAGTAATTGTCGTATACGCCGCTACTGCCGTGTAATACGCGTGTAAAGCCATATCGCCGCACACTGCAGCGGGGCGAAAAAAGCTATCGTGTGGCGGCACATAATAATATAATATACGATCAGGAATAATAAATGTATATATAGAACGTTCGCGGTGGTGCGGGAGGCGGAATGACTGTTAATTAAATTGATTAAAAGGGCACACACCGCCTCGCGCTCGCATTTATTATATTATATTTATATACGAACTCGGCGGCGGCGGTGTGATCGATGGCCAGAGCGAGCATCGAGTACCTATACAGCATATACATTATATGTGTGTGTGTGTGTGTGTGCTTCAGTGTAGCTGGACGTGCGAGTAAATTGAACTCGGCCGCCGCCGCAGAGAGGGTGGAAATTTATCGCACGCGATCGAATGAGAGAGGACGACGAATAAAAGGCCGACGGCCGTGTGTGCCGGGTGGGGGGGGGGTGAAGAAAAAAAGTAGAAGTTAATTATTAACGATCGGAAAGCAAACTGGTACAAATTGTTGAACCGGAGCCAAACTGATTTATACACACGGGGATCGCGAGCGAAAGAGACTGAGAGCGAAGAGGAAGAGAGAGAGACGCGGAGAGTGAACGAGGGAGAGGGTAATAGAATGCGCGTGTGAGAGAGATTACGTGTGTACAAAACCGCACACAGTCGCACAAGTATATCCACTGCCACACGACCTCAGCGTGTGTGCGAAAGAGATAGGTCGAGTGAGCGAGGGGGTGTGTGACAGGGCGAGGGGCAGACGGCGGCGGCGGTATTGTCTTTTTTCGTATATAATAATAACGTGTATACATATATATACATATACCTACCTACGTGTTCGTCTCTCCGCATTTACACCTATACGCCGGGTACAGCTCGGCCGAAGAGACGATTTATTTCGAAGAGATTCGCCGGAGATTACACGCGCGCGTTGCACCGACGACTACGAAGACGACGACGTAAATCTCCGGCCGATCGATATTATATTCGGTATGCGGCGACGTCGTCGTCGTCGTCGATGACAGCGCTTTCGCGAAGACGAGTTGTGTACCTATTCCTGCGAGTGCCAAATCGTTATTGCCGCAGGCGATCGGGCGATAAACTGCAATACGCGAACGCCGTCACACACCTGCTGCTGCAACGGTCGCGAGAGATTTGTTGTCGTTCGTTAAGGCCGGACCGACCGTCGTAAATTTATGCGAGTCTCCGAGTCGTCGCAATTTTTCTTCTTCTTCTTTTCCGTTCTGCAGTTATCATCGGGCCGAAATTATATAACGATATATACTACAGGTGGGCACCGCTCGAGACGATACTCTATAATCGAAGAGCGAGCGAGCGTGCGAGTCACCGTGATGGCTAGCGCAAAAAATATTGTAGTCATGACCCGATCACGATGACGGTGAAAATATTGAACGACGTTCAACATAATATTATGGCATACATATCGAAATAGGTTTGCGCCGTTCAATAATATTCGTATAATATTATATTGAACGCATTAATGGTAAACGATCTCGACGCTGTTTTTATTTTTTATTTTTTAATTGGTTTGATAACGATATACGATCTACACAATTTTTTGTATAATTAGGTTTTACGAGAAGTCGACTTGATGGATGAAGACGCCCACGGACGACACTCCTGCACGTCCGAGCAGTTACAATTTATTATTCTAATAAAACCGACGATACCGATGTCAATGAAGAGGTGTTGAATGACGATTAGAACGATTAGAGTTCGGGACGATGGACACAGAGTTTTCCTTTCCATAGATATTACATTTATAAAAATATATAACAAATTATAATAGGCATCAGGAGCGGGTACAAGGGGGAGGCTATGGTGACTATAGGTCCCCTCCTCAGGTTAGGCATTTAAAAATATTTCACTATTTCCCACGTAATTAATAACTATATAAATAATATTATAATATGTAATAAGAGGTAATTTTGTTATCAAAGTTTGTAATTATTATTACTTTATAATATGTATGAATTGTGAATATTTTATTCGCTATAAAAACATTAACTTATAATGCCTATGCTTTTATGTACTTTAAGTAAATTTTTTCGTCTAGACATTCTCATTTTTCATTTCTAGATCCGCAAAGCATAATATTTTGTCCAACAAATGTTATCATTTTTAACAACCCTATCGGTTCTCGCATATTATAGGTGCGCATGTATTCATGTAAGTACCTACCGGTTCAGAGGCATTTATCGATATTATGCGATATTTTAATATTGCTTATTCGCACGCATGTTTATAGACAACTTTTAGCGTGACAAGTCTGCAAACCCATATAAAGGTGTATTCTAATTGTATACAGTTTGGACTATATGTAATATAGAAAATATAATATGCGGCAAAAAAAAAAAATAACAATAAACATTTTCGTATCGGCCTTTGAGCCGCCTAACTGGATCCGCTATACGTCTTGCCGCCGCCTATACACGCCGCGTATGTACCTAAACGGACGGACCGCGTGCATATCATTATAATAACATACAATAATATCACATTATATATGCCTACACGATAATAATAATAATATATTGTAATTCTGCGACGTCTACGCCGCCGTGAGAACCGTGATGAATGGCGCATACGCCGCACGTCACGATCAGACACGATGTCAAACGCCGTATATTATAGGCCCGTAATATATACGACCCTCGCATAAGTGTGCTCGTGTGTATGTGTGTGTGTGCGTGTGTGTGTGTGTGTGTGTGTGTGCCAGAAGCGTTTTTAGCATTCCTGCGCCTGTGGGGGGGGGGGGGCGGTAATATAGTAATGCTTTTAACGGTATATATATACATATAATATGTGTGTACGATGTGTGCGAGACGAGTGCGTGACGAGAATCCGTAAAGGGTCGCGCGACCGAATAGGTGACACGCACCTCAGACCGATCTCCAGTCCTATATTATATAGGTACCTATACATAATATATGTTTTTCGAGGAGGGTCCAAAGTTTTTTTTTTTTATCGTTTCCCGGACCCGTCGCCGATCCAAATATGCTTTATTTCCTCTCCCCCTCAGTGGGGGGCACTGAGCTGAGCTGCACGACGACTTTTGAATTCGATCTCGATACACGTCATCGCCGCGTCTAAATACCGACAACTCGCGTAGCGATTATATAATACCGTCTCCTCGCCGAGTTCTCTCCTTCTCCTCTCTCTTCTCCTCTCTCCCCCCCCTCTCACCGCTGTTCTCTCCATCCTCGCTCTTCCCGTCACTCCCCGCCCCCGTGTAGGTACACGTGCAAAGCGTATATGATAATAATATGACGGTTTCGGTTTTCGGAATTTTATTTCCTCGTGCCGACGTGTGTTCGCTCACGCCGTGTATATAGGCATACGTCTGCATATATCGTATTATTATTATTATTATACACACTGCCGGGTGGACCGAATGTATATTTACAGCACGCACACGGCTCACAACTACGACATACGTCCGCCACTCCCACGCTCTCTTTTACCAATCGAGGAGCACGTCCGAATTTGCATAGGATAACGAGGTGAATAATTATTATTGCTATTAATCCGGAGCCGGCCCGGGGGTTGTTGTATGCGTTTATATTCAGTGTATTACACCATATACACCTATACCTTATATATATACCTATATGCGACGATGACGTTTTATTATAAAATTATATTCATACGGCCGCGGCAGTGCAGTTTATAATAACAATAACATGCATATATATGTGTATATAAGCGTAGGTACCAGATTTCCGTTTATAAATGACTACCGGTGGAGTCGGACAGTTACTGTTGCAGTACCCACTCCGATGATTGGACGACACTCGAACCGGCCGTATAATAATAATATTATATAATCGTTTTAGGGGATTGCAAACGGACAGTTGTTATTTCAACCAAAATGTACCAATATTTTGTCAATCATACCGTTGGACCTGATATCGCGATAAGACTTTTGAAAACCGATTTGAATTAGTTAACATGTCTACTCGATCGATCAGGCCACTTTCTTCTAAATTTTGTTCCTAAACTCCTATACATTTTATTTGAATATCTGATCGACCTCGAGCAGACATATTAACGAACTCGAAAACGATTTTCAGAAGTCTTATCGCGTCGTCAGGTCCATCGATGGGGCTTACAAAAATTAGGTACAAATGTGCATAAATTGTTTACCGTTCACTCGCGTAACGCAGAGGTGGAGACTTCAGACTTGTACTTGCGCGTGCGGAAGAGTTTCACTATTTTGATTACACACAATCACACACACACTGATGATCACTTACTAAGTGCACACATTTACAAGACCCGCGTGTATACAATTTGAAAATTGCCAATCTTATAACTCCTTTAAAACTGTCTACCACCCTTAAGTTACCACGACGTTGGTTTTCGGTCGGACAAGCTGTATTGGGTATATTATTGTGTTATATATCATTATACTGTGTAAGTACGAAGGTTAAAACTATGACGGCGCACGTATGCCACTTCGGGAAATGCATTAGTTATTACGGTTTAACGGTTTTGAATAATTGGAAAAATGGTAATTAGCTTAACATTTTACTTGATGCAACCAAAGTAAGATTTGCATAGTAATAAGCCCATCGCAATGGAGTTTATCACATCGCGCCTAATTTTTGTACAAACATCGTTTTAAGTACAATATACTCGTGAAAAAACTAAGTGTATTTTTATTCGATAACCATCGTGTGCCTATCTATATTATATTGTTTACATCGGTTTGATTACCGATTGAAAATACGATTATCGTTTTCGTAAAAAGCGTGTAATTTTTTTATTGAAATTTCTGGACGATTATAATATTTTATAATGGGTTTTTTTCGAGCCCACGTGATCAGAGTTCATATACATGTAATGTGTATAGGTATATAATGTAATTGAAGATAAACAATTATAATAATACCAATATAGACGGGTCTGCAATAATTAAAAAATAATCACAATAAACATGATGAGTAATATTTTTTCTGGGTAGTATTTTATTTCGGACAAATTGTAATTTAGGTAATTAAATTTTATTTTTTTTTAAATCAATTTTAAGATTTAATAAAATTAAACCCATTATGATTTGGTAGTAACCACGTGCAATAGGTTGCCATTGCTGTAATCATAGATGAGAGAATATCAACGAAAAACTTTGCGGACGGAACAAACGCGGCGGTGCATATTAAAATAGTTTTAATATTTTCACCGAGGAAAGCATTAATCTTATTACAATATAATGAAATAATAATACCAACAAAAAATTACGTGCGACAAAAGAACGCTGGCCATTGTCGGCGAGGTAAAATTAGGTACCTATAATAGTTATACGTGCCTAATTCTTTTGTAAAAAGTAGATATTTTAACCGTTCAGACAAAACGGAAAGTACTTCCGGCGTCGTCGATGTTCGGCCGCATTAACCGGAATTATTATTAGTTGTGCGTACCAAATTCCATTTATATGGTGTATACTGTATGTGTTACCGGAAAAGTGTTGAATCCGGCGTTCTATAAAATTCCTAGGCCTCCACAACAATTATTATATAGGAATGGTATGTGCCATAATATTTATATAACGAATGTATAGGTTTTCTATAGAATGCCGAACCTCGAGTTCGCAGTGCAGTATAAAACTAATAAAAATTATACAATATTACAAGCATGGTCAGATACAAATCTTAAACCGGCTGAAGTTTGAGCCACGGTTCTATGGTTATAATACCCGATGTAGGGTCAAAGGTCACGTTGATTAAACACTATTCAAAACTCCATACTTTACCTAACACACCGTATTGCCATTCTATAGAAATTCTAATAGAATGCAGTTATAGCTTAAAATTACATTAAAATTTCATATATTTTGCCAAATAGTACAAGGGGCACAATAGAACGCCTATATGTTCACTACTTTGTCAATAACATATATCATGTAATATATATAATATAAACGGTGGACGTTATCGTTCGTTTCCGTTTTTCTACATATTTACAGGCTTCAAACTGTGTCTGGCATGGAAAATACTACGAACATAACTTTTGTTATAAATACCTACAGTGATTATACATTTAACCGATTGATGTACCTATCCTAAAACTTCGGACTCAACTTATTGCCATAAGTCTAGCGCATTCACCGCAGACGAGTCGTTTTTTAAAATTATAATTCTGCTAATTGGTCGGCACCGTAATCGGGTCGCCCGCAGTGACTATATTATAATACTACCAGAAAAAGCAAACACAAATATACTAAAATATTATAATATAATATATGTATAATAGGTACCGAAATTATAACGTACACGAAAAATACGCCAGAAACAGGTTAAGCGAATCTGATAAAAAAAAACATATGACTATGTGGATACGCGGCAGACTATACGTTTTAGTATTATTATTATTGTTATTATTATTATCATAAAACAGTGGGCAGAGTGCGACGCGGAAACTTTAGAACGTCACGTAGTAGGAACGAAAATAATAATAATAATAATAATAATAATAAAAATAATATTATAATATGCGTGCACGTGAAATACGTCTTCATTATAACCACGCGAGTTATCCTTATTATATTACACTACAATATTGTATTATTAGCGCGTGTAACAACCTGCAACAACAATGATATTATTCAGGACTTGTAACACGACTGCAGTATATTATAATATATAATAATAATATTATCCTATGAAACGGGTTGTGCCGCGATAGATTCGTATTCGCGATAAAAAAAAAAAAAAAAAATGTTTATAATATACATAATAAAACGCTACACGAGTATGTGTGTATATGTGTCGTGTGCGTACACATTTTTTTACCCGCGTGACATCTCGGCGGTGGCGGCAGCGGACGACAGATAAAAAGTGGAAAGGACTATTCTCCTGCCGAATGGCAAAACGAACATACCGAATAATATATAGAGACGGGCTTACGATATGATATTATAATGTAGTTGCATATAGACGACGGCGACGAGAGAGAGAAAGAGATAAACATAGATTTACTGCCGCAATGAGCATAACTGTGAGAATCGTAGAATCCAACCGTGGTATATAATATAATAATATGACGGAAAAAACGTCCACTCGCCGCTGATTAATATTTGAATAGGACTTCGGTTCGTATACTGTAGTTTTTTTATATATATAAGGCGCCCGTAAGTATAAGCGTGTCTACCTCGCTATATTGTATACCCAAGTCTGGTCCGCGCATATACATTAACCTGAAAGTCGGACGAAATGATTACGTCGCTGCCGCACCGCAGTTGGCCTTTTGCGAATGAAATAGAATAAAATAACGTATAATATGACTGGTAAGTATATTTTATAATATTTAACGTCCCGTGGCCTGCGCCGGCAACGACCATATATAGAAATGTGCGCGTGTTTTATGCATATAGTCAGGTATGATTATATGAACGCGTTTCAAAAGAGTTTCTAAAAAGCGATTGTATATGCAATACGATATTTTATTGCTTGATAAAACATTATATTATTGAGCGTAATTATGTTGTTTTTAAGCTTTTGCAGCTTTATAGATAGAATAGACGTCCGTCACGATCTTTCCCATCACCCTCGATCCTCGCCATATTCCGTATTGTACCTTTTACAATACGTACCTATTATATAATAATAATTGTTCGTGTATCGACGGTCGTATATATCATGCAAGTACACGTGTACACAGTGATATAATAATCATATTGTAAACGCACAGTATTTGTTATTTATTATGGCGACGACAAAGTCGTAAGGTATACGTAAAAAGGATAGTGTCGTGTTATTCGAAGGCACGAGATTTGCGTGCGGTTTCTTTTTTTCCTCACAATACATATTATTATAATAATATAATATAATACTATTACACCACGACGAAACTATTTATTTTTACGAACAGAACGGCTACCAAATTTCGTACAGCCTACATTATTATATCTCGAACAATTATGTATATTATACGTCCAACATTAAATGACCTTAAACGAATACTATAACACACCGATAAAACAATAGCATTATTATTTTATTTTACGACATGAAATAGAGGAGAAATGTCGAATTTGGGACTGCATTATAAAAGAACAAAAGAGCAATTTAGGTTCATAAAATAAATCTTGTAATGTTATATTCGTTCTTTTTTTTATATATATGTTATATTATATATAGGTCGCAAATCGTGTTTGAGTGAAACCGTTTGCAATACTACGGGCTTAGGCTTTAGAGGCTATAAAAGTGGATAAACTTATCAGATATAGAACAACGCAATTAACAAAATAGCGTAGGAACTATAGGTACCTATATACACTAAATTGTATGTCGTTATCTTACAAAGTTTAAGTTGACACTTATAAGACACGAAACCATCTGTTATTTAATGACTAAAACATTTATTCAGCTATAATAGATGGATATAAAATTATATGTCAGTTTGTTGTATTTTAATTATTTTATTAATAATGATTTTGTTGTAAATCAATAGAATTTACTGCCCTTTAGTATAATTTGATAGTTACATTGTTGAGTGGATCGCAAAGATTACAATGTACTTATACTATATATTATAATCATTGGAACATTTTAATTTGAAGTACATTTATAATTATTCTTCGTTTCTATATTATAAATAGGTACTCTTTAAAATATGTTGTAAATTGTAATTCACGTCAACGGGTCAATGTAATACCAATTTAGACCTTCTCAGATCGAAATTTTAAATAAATCAAGGAAGATGTTAGTAAGCAACTTCAGAATACCCCATACTACAGTGACTGTAAGATAGATATTTTTTATTTTTGTTACTGTAGTTAACAGCTGTACACACTATTATACACGGCATACAAAGTGAAACAGACAAAAATGGAGACAGATAAAAATTCAATATCTCTTATTCAAATCAATTTTTAATATTAATAAAAACAAAAATTATTTTGTAGTCGGTTATACTTGTGAGTCATTTCTGTTGATAAATGAATTTGGCTTCTATACGAAAACGATATAAGTAAAATTTAAATGAATACAATAATTTATAAATATAAAATATGGAACTTAAATATTATAGGTACCTATATGCACAATAATATAGTTTGTACGTTGAAGTATAGACACGTTACTGCTAGGTATGGATATATATATATTATATAATTACAACAATAATTTGATGAATGAAAATGTTTTGATTCAAAACAAACGATTTTTGTGCTGTACATATTTTACTCTTCATAAATTAATTTCAAGTGTACCGACATAAACGTCGTCTCTGCGTTTATACACGAACGACTTTCTCTACCACCATTTATATTTCATAAAATCATAATAATAAAACATACAATGTGTAGCTCTTGGTTTTGTACAAAATCAGTAAATACATAATATAAGGTCATTGTAATATATCATAATATGATATTATGTTCTTAATTGGATTTTAAAATGAACACACTTTGTCACCTTTAACGACCACTTCTTACGAATTCATTTATTTTATAACCGTATATTGTAAGATGATAATAATATATTATAACACCACGTGTTTCGTTTCAGCGACACTAAACGAAAAGAAGGATTCATTAATTAATGGTTTTTAATTTTTTTTGGATCCGTTAAAGTCTTCAAATATTTTTAGAATATTGTCGTATACTCGCTCTTACCGATTTGTTGAATGTAGATTTTTGCTTAAAATCTGTAAATCCTACTCTTTGTCGAAAACATTTTCCTGTTTCGACGGCGTAATATATATACATATATATTATTTTATACAAATTTGAAGTACTAGTTTGAAAGCACCGTTAAACCGTTTAATCGGATTTCGATTGGTTTAATCATCAATTCGTTGCGTTTAACATATTTTCGATTAAGAAATAGAATCAATATTACATCGATCAAAAGGTCGTCGATCGATTCAAAATGGATAAAAACATAAAAGTTATATTACAATATATTATATAAAGCGCGGCGTGCTTTTGAAAGACACGCGATTTAGTGTCAACATAACGTTACGCTCAACTGCACCCTGTGCAGTGTGCAGCGAGAGAATCGAAGGAAACCGGAGGGTCCGTCAAACGATTTGAACCGCGTCAAACAAACAAACACGAACGAACGAGTATTAAAAACCGAGTGCGTTTGATGAGAAAAGTGTGTACAATGGAAAAGTGGAAAAGTTTCGGTTTCGGATTTAGCGTAGGAATGGCGTACAACAAAAGACGCCGCAGCACTGTCGCGGATGTATTATAAAATAATATAATATAATATATTATTATCGCGTGTTTTGTGTACACGACGAATCACCGTCGTCTGCGGTCTATATACATATAAGCATAGCGACGAGGGGCCGCAAACCGTTTCAAGGGCCGCGTGTCAAAACGGTCCAAAAGTGTCGTTTTTGCAGCACACTGTTGTACGACTGTTATTATATAGTGCACGCTGTAAACACACATGCGAATACGAGTACGTAACGATATGACATAATATTTATATACACGTATCGTATATGACTATATGAGTGGTGGCAAAAAGCTATTTCCGAGACTGTTCCGACACGTACTCGGAAGTCTGGATTCGAATTTCGGGGTTATATCCTGAAAAGTTGGCGTGGCGGGAGAGGGGCTATTAGATAATTGTTGGATTTTCATATATATTTATTTTGAATAAAATACTTAAATTACAAAAAGTTTGTCAATACATCTAACCGAGATTTTTGGATATCTTATAGTGTATGAATTAGGATTTTTATTTTTTACTGTGGATAATGACCAACAACGATGTCTATAGATTCAGGTGTGAGTAAACTCGGCGGCTTAGCCAAGAAGTACAGGAGGGGGGCATAACCACTAAATGACCTTATTATAGATAAAAAAAAAAGTATTAAATAGGTTTTATTCGCATAATTCAATTTTCAAACCGTTTAAAAAATATTGACATAATAATATTTTAAAGGCTTATAATAATGTAAATTTGTACATATTTAGAGGGTGCAGCTACACCAGCTTGTGTCGTCTCTCGATCTCCATCATTTTGCATCTTACAACACAGTCAATTTCAAATACTTTAAATAATTAACAAACATGTGTTTCTATTGATAAGCTATATAATATATATTATACCAACGAATATTATACAGGATATTCTCACAAAACGCGTTCAATGCACCACCAAGGCACCAGCACTTACACAAATTATATACGGAGATGGCATTCGAATTCTTGCCAAACTCGCTCAAGCGCATATCTGGTGTGACAGCTCAGTTTGTTGTGGAGTCGCCATGGCGAAATGAAAACAAAGTGATGACTGATAAAGTTGATTTGAACTTATCAGTCACTTCTAGAGACAATCTTTGGTATATATTATTATGTATATAAACGTCCGTGACAAGAAGAACTTCCACGCCAAAGTCGTGGTTCATTCTTTGTGGAACGTCTTTTTGTATATATATTTAGTATTGATTCACGTGCAACACATAGGTACCTATTATAGGTATATATTGTTCGGCGATGAAAACAAAATATATTCCGTTCGACGCGTTATACTCATATCATTATTAATAGTATTGTAAATTATTAACCCATCACACAGGAATTTCTTATTCTGGTGGCAGCGGCCGCAAAGAAACACGTGTCGGCGACCAATTTTGGTACGATCGGCGGACAAGACACACAATATGTAATAATAATAACAATAATAATAATAGCACCGAAGACGGACCGATGGACCACCCTGCCAGCGGCGGTGATCGACGTTCGCACGTGAACAAGAACGAGGAGACGTGTGTCGTGTGTCACTATTACGATAATATAATGAGGAGCGTCAAAAGCATAATTTCACCCGTCGTCGTGTGAGTGTTACAAAATAGACGTTATTAAAATATATCTGATATTACGACGTAGTATTATTATGGGTAAGTATATAGGATATACACTGTACACCAGCGGTTCCCAAACTTCGTGGTTCGTGGCGCCCTTTTTTGAAATAAGGGGTTTTACAGGGCGCCTTTCTCTAAGTCATTGCATTTTAGACCAGATAAAATTCTACGGCAGCGCGGCGCCCCTGTTAAGTTACTGAGGCGCACCAGGGCACCGCGGTTCACACTTTGGGAACCACTGCTGTACACTATATATACGACTTGACCGTCAAACCGAGAATTAGGTTATGGTGGAATTTATTGTATTTTGTATTTTTCCGATCGTAATATATCGTGCACTTGAACTATGATGTCATCACAATACGATTTCTGGAGTAGGTAGTACCGCGCTTGAACATAGTATAATATATATATATGGGACGAAGAGCTTAATTTTAAGACCTTTGAATCTTAAGAAAGTATACCAACCTATACTGTTATAAGCATCGTACCTGTACGAAAAAAAAAATATATCCATAACTTATTAAGGACATAATTATACAGGTAACTACCTCGGAAAGTCAAAGATTAATAATTAAGGTATAGGTACTTGTGTTTATTTTTAAACAACTGCAGGGCTGTTAAACTGCTAGTTTTTTAAAGAAATTCACGCGCTTATTGTACAAGAGAATAACTACTTTTTAAACTAGGTATATTTATAATTTAAATATGAAACGACGAACTACAATTTTTAATGGAGAATAAACATTTTTTCCAAATGCTTTTTTTAATTGTCTTTTCACACATGTGAGTTATAAATGCATGGTACACCTATTATATATAGGCGCATGTATAAAAAAATCGTTATTTTCTGTTTCAAGGGTTTACAACACTTTTTTTTAACGCATTTTAAATTGGTTTTCAGTGCGCATTCAACGCGGTACAATATTTACAATAGTTTCATATCGCGGCAAGGTAGGTCCGCTTACCGCTTTACTACTTAAATCTGGATGCGTATGAAAACTTATAGGTTATAACCAACGGCATAGTACTATCGGTTTGGTGTCCCCACCATCCCGAAAATACGACAGACCGTTGAAGAAACGAGGATTCCGACCGAGTTTAAGGTTATAGGTCATCAGAGACGTATTAAAACCGACTATTAAAATAGTCTATGAACTGATTATGATGAGTATAGAATAAACGAAAAAAACCATAGCACGCTACTCGATATTTGTCTTCGACAAGGAAAATCTATATGAATCATAAGACATAAGTACGTTTTTGTTATAATAAGTAACCACGACAACGAAACCCTTACGAAAAATCGGTCGGAAACAAAAGCCTTGTATCCAGCACAAGAACATATTATTATGCTGAAAAAAACTTTATAATTTCGTCTGAACTAAAATATTAATATTATAATATCTGCATTAGCAACGTTACGATATGATATTCATAGTCACTCACTTCATATGCCTAATAAAATCACACATTAAATACAAAAGCGTTTTACTTCTTCTATATATTCGAAGTCTTGTAGGTGCTCTTGCGTGAAGTATTTTTATTCGACTGACCGTCTTTATCCCCGTCCCGCAATGTCGTTTTGGCGTTCTTTCACATGCAATTGGATATACTGTACCGCGGTATATTATTATTTTTATAACATACCACACAATATAATTATTATGGAGCGCGGCGGAAAATCCTTCGTCGGACACATTACCTATATATTATAATAAGTCGTCTCGTCAACAGTTGTCTTCGATACACTGCACGGTCTCACACAATAAAATGACATACCGGTGCTTATCAAACCGTGAGTCCTATTCATATAAAACCGATATTTTATCAAAAAACTTTTTAAAATCATTCGATCCCCCCCCCCCCCGGCGAGATTATTAAACGCCAATACCTCTGCCACGGCCGTCCCGTGACCGTCTGTCGTTCGTGGTGTATGGAACTAGGTTGCGGCCGTGATCCAACTCTCCGGCTCTATATATATGCTGTTATTATAACGTTTCCACAATTCCACCGCACAACATAAATCGTGTCGGCAATTTTCGAAATTAATTTTCGTTTAGAATATAGTATATTATTATATAATACACGAACGCCGAAAACGAAATACGCGTTTCTGACACTTACATCGCGGTGTACGACCGTATTATATTATATTTATATATGATGGGCACATATAATATTATTATGTATACGCGTTGTAATAATATAATACCTACCTCGGAGTAGTTACATATTATAAGTAGTATTATTATTGTATTGTGCGTAAGCGTCGACAACGAGCCGAGTGAAAATCTTATTTGCTTTGTGCAGCTTCGTATATACATATACACAATATACATATATGTATGATGTACAAGATTCATCTAGTAAATATAATATAGATTCATATAGTATAGGTAAGCCGCCGAGTATGTTTCGCACGTGAAACGCGAGTATATTATATACGACTAGGTGGGCGGCCCTAGATCTCATTAATTGAAACTGTCATGTATTTCGCAAACAGGTGTTCATAAACATTAGTCGCGAGTATAATATAATATAGGTACGATTTACGATATATTTCCCAGGTGTAGGTATATATATATATACACGATTGTTTTTTAGTTGGCTTTAGGCCATCCTCGCCGTGTACACACACACACACACACTCACATATCTAATTATAATGAATAATACCACGAGAAATAACAATCGCTGGAAAATGGCGATTAAAAAACACCGTAGGTATTATACCTCTAATTCCTATATATATTTATATAATGAATATATATATTATACGCCGGACGGCCGACCGTGGATTGGTCGCAGCCATTCGAACGGGAATTAAATTAATTTGATCGCGATAGTGGCGAACGATTATTATTTGTCGGGCGTATTATCTTAAGAAAATTACCGTAGGCACACGCAGTATTTATTGTCTTGGCGTCGTTTAAACGGTATTCCGGCCGACTGCAACAATAAATTTCCCGTGGAAGTGTAATTCGCATTCCGCGCCTACTGTATTTTTCGAAATCGGGAATAGATGGCCGTTCGTTTATAATAATAATAATAATACACTGCGCCGATACACCTATGTAAATACAATTAATATACCTATGTATCGTATGGACAGGTATTTTACAGAGTCGTTATAAGCCCCGAGCTTGCTCGACCCAATTTTTTACCTTTTTTTTAGTTATTTTATTTATTCAAATCCTTATTTTTTGGATTCGTAAATCATAATAATATATTCAATTACTTTTATTTTTTATGACATTTAATGAGTGTCCAAACATCGATA
>JANEHU010002908.1:0-19008 GCA_027563435.1 Nasonovia ribisnigri | reverse complement strand
ACTAAAGACTTGGGCTGCTAAACGAACTTTCATCTTATCGAATGGACCGGGGTGAATATGAAAGTAAGTTAGTTTTGGTGCCATTCGAAGATTACATTTATTATCATAGTTGTAAAAGTTTTTCAAATATTTTTTGTCCACCACTTCATCATTGATTTCTATCATATGTTTAAAAAACATGTTCCTTGTTGACTTTAATAAGTGAGGTGGGTCAAAAATATAAATCACTTTTTCTCCATCTACTTCAAAAAATGGTTCTTCAGGAGTGACATGGTTGGAATTGGAAAATTTAATAAAATTTGAACCTTGATCAGTGATGAATGATTTCACATTCAGTTTAATACTTCGAAGTCTGCGTATTGTTGAAAAAATTATAAGGTTCAGATCAGTGCCAGAACAGCTGTTGGAAACAAGATAATATGCAATAGGCTGCTTCCAATTGCTGTTGATTCCTCTGATCATTAGAACAAGAGCATATTTAGCTGGCTCGTAAGTTCTAAATGCACCAGATTGGTTAAAGCCAATAATTTGGTCTTTAGAAACGTTGTAAAACAAATTTGTTTTCAAAGACATTTCGTCTGCACATAAAAAGCAATCTAAGGCTTCAGGTTTAAAGGTGCTGATTTTGAATTCTAAGAAGTCAAATAGAAAATCATTTAGTCCGGGTTGTAAATCATATTGCTCAGTGACTCTCCTTAAGGTCCGAACAGTGGGAAGAGACAATGATTTTTGAAGAAAATTAAACACACTGGGGCTGATGAAATAAATTGTTAGTGCAAATTGCTTTATCTGCTTGGAATATCGTTGGCGCGCTGTGACTTGTCTTTGTTTTGAAAATTATTCTCTACTATTAAGAAAATTGATGGTGGTAAGTGTTGTTTACAAACTTGCATGCAGTATTCAATTGTGGTTGTATGTTGTAGTTGATTTTTTAATTCTGTTACAGTGTTGAGAGCATTGGTAAGTCTATGTCGAAGTACCCGTTTTCGTGGTGTTCCTGAAGACAAAAAGTTTGGTGTTTGAACACTTGACGAAGATGTTTCAACTGAGGTAGAAGAGTCATATGAATCAACACTGATTGAACCTAAAATAAAGAATAATAGATTATTAATTATTATAATAGGATTAGGCTGATCTGCAAATACAGTAGAAACATTTAAAATAAGCTGTTACATACGTAGTATTGAACAAGATTGAGAAGCAAGAGGTGTCGAACAAGATGGAGGGTCGTCAATTGCAAATTGTTCATTTAAGGTTATCAATTCTTCACTATTATGTAAGGATGATATTTCATTTTCTACAATGTTATCTAGTTAAAAAAAAATAATAATTACAAATTACTTAATTTTTACTTTCTAATTAGGTAGTGACCAGCTTTGCACAACACTAGCCACTAGGTATACAAGTAAACAATGAATAATGATGCTTACCTTTCAACAACGTTGGTATTGCGTTAATTGAGAGCCTTGACTTTTCAGAATTTATATACATTTTATCCTCAAAATGTAAAGAACATATTCTATAGTTTTTGTACAAAACTATAGGTTCAATAGAAGGTAAATTTATTGGACCACATTTTTCAATCCAAACGTCACATCTAAATTTGGTTAAAACAAATATATGTATAATATTAAATATAATACACATAGAAATAAAATAGCATTTGATGAATTTGCTTTTTGATTTAACTTCCAATAACTAATTAATATTGCTTACCTTGCAAGATCCTTAGGAAATCTATGGAATTTTGTCCCTTCAATTTTTGAGGAAGAAATGCTGGTGCAGTACAGCAAGCAACATCTATTTCCTCCCGAATACATTTAAAAAACAAAAATTACAATAACTTTGATTAATTTCTTAATTAATAAAATAATTAAAACATTAATTTCAAATAAGAGCGCAAAAGATAAACAGATGTTTTGTAAACAATCGCAGATATATGGACAGCTGATGTCGTAAGTTAGTAAACAAACCCTTATCAGTGTGACCAGACAGAAAGAATTTTACATTTTTATTATATACATGGATACACTGATATTCCAACAAATTGAACAGATTTTTGAGTGCTCAGCGAGTGTCCATTCTGGTTATTCTGTGTAAATACAGTCGATTACGGCACCAAAGTGTTATCATTTTTTTTTTTTATCAATGTTATCACATAATATGATAGTATCACCTATAATCTATATTAAATATAATAATAATATTATATTATATTATTCTTAATTCTAATTTCTTAATTAACTAAATAAAGTATAAATAATATAAGTATAAAATAAAAAGTCTGTGGTAAGAACTGTTATATTATATTATTTAATATACTATTTAAAGACTTGTCACTCAGCAGTTTCAAATAAAAACTCTTTAAAAGTTAATTTTGAGACTCTACCCCATTATTTGTGGCGAATTTTATGTCATATTCTAATTTAAAAAATTTATTTGTCCATTTTTCTTCAACAGAAAGCCAGGTTCTGATGAAGTATTCCTGTGCCTTTGGATTCTTCAGCCATGTTTCAGTCAACTTAATTTTTTCAAAAAAAATGAATCACCCTGTATTATTTATATTTTATAATTATTTACCTACATTGAAAATACAAAACATAAAATGTCTAACATGTTGTGGTTTTTCTCTTTAATTATAATTTATAGTTATTATACCTATAGGCTATAGACTATAACCTACTGATATAAAAATAAAATATAATCTCAGAAGGTATTTCCCTGTCACAGAGTTACAGAGTGGAGATAAATTAAAAAAAAAAGTAAACTGGTTAATAGTATACAATTATGTGGTAAAAGTGATCTAAATTGTTGAGTATCTATTATTTTTTGTACTAACTTTGGCTATATTGGAGAATATTTAATTAATTGTACAATAAATTTTAATAATAATTTAAGAATAATATAGTATATTATTATTATATTTAACATAGATTATAGGTGATACTATCATATTATGTGATAACATTGATAAGAAAAAAATGATAACACTTTGGTGCCGTAATCGACTGTATTTATAACGACCCGTCGCGGTATCGATCGCGATAACGGGTTGATAACGTCGCGGTATCGATCGCGGTAACAGGTTGATAACGTCGCGGTATCGATCGCGATAGTGGTTACGGTTGCGACGATCTCAATTTTGAATTAAAAATTGAGGTTAAAGGTGGATTCACACTGCACCGTGATCCGTGATCCGTGATTTCCGGAAAAAAATTATCTGTGATTTCTCAAAAGTCAAAATTATAAATTGTTCATTTTTGTGGTGAATTTCATGATATATGGTAACTGGTAGTTGGTTTATAGTTATCACGATCACACAATCTCACCTATTTGTTATCAGTTATTAATATTTAAAAATAATATATTATAATATAATAATTCATAATTATTAAAGTAGCAAAACTTAAGATAATGCACTATAATAGTCAACAGTTCAACACTCTACTGTAGAACTTGTAAGTTGTAAATTGTATTATAATGAATAGGAATTATGAATATGAAAAAGCCTTGTGGAGAAGAAAAGTTATAATAATATGTGCAATGAGACTACTGGCAAAGAGGCAAGTGTATAATCTAATAAATATTCTTTATTAACTTTTTTTGCTTATTTATTAAATGTTATAAAATATGAAATAACATGTATATAATCTTACATCTTTTACAATTTAAATAATATTTGTTTTCTTTAATCTAGGTTTTATTTACCCCAAGTACACAAGGTTGGATACAAAAAGCAAATGAATTCCATATTAATTGGAACATGCCTAATTGTATAGGCGCTATGGATGGAAAACACATAGTACACCAGGTGCTTATTTAAATAATAATATCACTTAAAATAATCTTATATATTAAAAATGTTGAAAAACACTAAATTATCTCAATTGAGTTGAACCACAAGTTTTTAGGAAAGTAACAATATTATTTATTAAATCAAAGAATTGCAATACAATAGATTTCACTTAGGATATTGACTCAGACTTAGACGCTGTAACGCAAAGCTCACTCGGTGCATGTCGCAGCTACACTACTCTCATCACACACTCAGTACTGTGTCTGAGCATAATCCTCAACACACACACACAGTGTTGCCAACATTCGGCCATCCTTTGAGTCAGCGTCCTCGCTGAGTTCTACATGTAATAATAATTTTTTTTTACAAATATATAGCAACATATAATAACTATCTTATGACTATCAGCTTATTCATTAACATTCCCAGTTAATAATTCAAAATAATAATTAGAGATATTTAAACGAGTATAAAGTACATAAATTATGGTATTCCTTTTTTTTTTTACATTCTCAGTTAATAATTCAAAATAATAATTAGAGATATTTAAACATAATCTTTCATCCATTTAGGCGGTTTCCTCACTCTAGTCCTGGTTGGTGACTCTTGTTTGACTGCATCCGTTTCCTGTTGTCTCTGGTCTTCAGTTTCAGTTTCCTCTTCTCCGTTCTGGCTGGTATTGTCTACTTCTTCTCCTATATCATCTGAATCTGGTCCCAATTTATACCCTTTCATGTGTGTTGCATGTACGGTTGTCCTGTATTGTCGTCCGTCTTTAACTATAACATCAGTAATTTGATATGTATCATTGGGTAGCACTTTACTGACTACAAACGGTCCTCTATACTTTGGCTGCAGTTTGGTTGGTTCTCCGGTGTGTTTGGGTGGAGTTCTCAGAAAAATTACTTCCCCTATTTTATCTTGGGCTGGTGTAATGTGTTTGGCATCATATCTGGCCTTCCATACTCTTTGTTCTTTTTCAATTGTTTCTCTGGCCTTTTCTTGCAGTTTAGTTACATCCGTTGGTTGTTCCTCAGTTACTAAATGTCTTAGTATTCCAACATGAAAACTTGGATAATATCCGTGTAACAATCAAAATAGTGTTTCCCCTGTTGTTTTATTCTGCACATTGTTGAGTTGACTCTCCACCTCAAGTATATTCTTATCCCATGTATTATCGTTCTGCATATTTGCTTGCAATACTGGCACTAATGTTGAGTTAACCCGCTCCACCTGTCCATTAGACTGCGGATGTCGTACGGATGTTAGTATGTGATTTATGCCTTTACTCATACAGAATTCACCGAATTGTCGAGCTGTAAAAGCTGTTCCTCGGTCACTGATGACTTTCTTAGGTACTCCATAGGTTAATATAAACTGTTGTAAACTTTTTATGACTGCTTCAGCATTACAAGATCGCACTGGGTATAACTTGACATACTTTGTCAAATTGTCTACTAAAACTAGTTTGTAATTTTTCCCTGCAGTTGATCGTACAAAGGGTCCTATGTGATCTAAATGTATCATCTCAAATGGTCTTCTTCCAGGCGGTATCGGATGGAGTTCTCCCTGTGGTCGGCCTCTTGGTATTTTAGTTAGTATACACTCTGGGCAGCATCTGATATGAACTCGCACATAACTCCTCATTCGGGCAAAATAATTGTAAGACTGGATTGCTGGTAAATTTTACCTTTAGTGTGTCAAATGCTTCCTGTTTCGGATGTCCCCATTCGAATGGTACTGCATTTTTGGTCAGCTCGGTCAGTGGTTTGGCTATCTGCGCATACTGTGGCACAAATCTTCTGAATAATCCGGTCAAACCCAAGAATCGTCTCACTTCATGTCGGTTGGTTGGGTGTTCTATTTTCAGTATGGCTGCTACTTTGTCTTCTCCTGGTCTGATTCCATGCCTTGATAATCTGAAACCTAAATATGTTACCTCCTCATATCCAAAGTGACATTTTTCAAGTTTTAAAGTTAAACTTGCTGTTGAATTACTGCAGGGGCTAGCAGCAATAGCCAACCTACCTGGTTCATTTAATTATAGATAATAACAAATAACAAAGTTTTTGTAAATGGTGGACTGTATGTTTATATTAAATTTTTATAAAGTAATAATAATAATATCAGTTACAATAGTATTTGCAATAATAATAATATAATATGATATGCAAATGCAATAATAATAAATAATTAATAATATCAGTTACAATAGTATTTGCAACAATAATAATATAATATGATATGCAAATGCAATAATAATAAATAATTAATAATATCAGTTACAATAGTATTTGCAACAATAATAATATAATAAGATATGCAAATGCAATAATAATAATACAATATGATATGCAAATGCAATAATAATAAATAATTAACAATATCAGTTACAATAGTATTTGCAACAATAATAATATAATAATAATATGACTACAACAGGTTGGTGCACCAACTTACCCTGATACAATACAAAAGACGATGCCAAGGTTAGTACATAAGGCGAAGACTATTCCACACGTGGACCACACACTACAACACCCTAAAGTTGGAAGGAATATATGATTGATAGTTCAATAAGGTGTGAGAACGATATTTACCCCAATATTTGGTTGTGTGAAGTCAGAGGCTGAATGATTGGAGCGTGACCACAATTAATTGAAAAGGCAAAACGAACGTTCACGAAAGCATTGCAGCAACAACAAAATTGAAATTATATTGACAATGTGTATGCATATAGAATATAGATGAACAACGATGTTGCTGCAAACACAGAGCAGAACGAAGAAAAAGAGAAAAAAATACAAACGTATAATATAACGAATTCACAGACAGATAAGTCTAAGACAGTATGGTCAGGAACAGTTACCAACGGTATGTCATCAGTTTGTGTCAAACAACCAACCAGTATGACCATCGTAAACGGCGGGCAGATTTGAAATGGATGTATGACGCCAACATACTCCCCCCCCGTTGAAATACAATGATTATTTTAACTAACTCTAAAATTATATCGAACAATAACTTAATCGTAAGACTTAAGGGGTAAATTGAATTTGACTAGATTGAATTGAGTTGAATTTGACTAGATTGAATTGAGTTGAACTTGACTAGATTGAATTGAGTTGAACTTGACTAGATTGAATTGAGTTTTCTTCAGCATTGACATAGGGCAGTGGACATAGTTTTACTAGAGGCCGACGTAATGACTTATTGCCAGGCAGGGTAACTGTTACAACACGGACAATGTCATCAGAGCCCGCATGAAGCTGTGTAACTCGGCCAGTGCTCCAAGTTAGCGGAGGTTGATTGTCTTCGACAATTAGTACTAAATCTCCAAGTTTGATGACTGCATCTTTAGTGACTACATTCCACTTTGACCTGACTTGCAATGTGCGAAGATATTCGGTGGACCATCTGCGCCAGAAACCTTGCATCATTCCCTGAACAATATGCCATCGCTTTAGATAGTTAATAGGCTTCTCAGGAAGTTGTACATCTGGAGGTAGCGTTAAACAACCTCCCACTAAGAAGTGGGCAGGTGTTAGTACTGCAAAGCTTTCAGGATCACTTGACTGAGGGGTTAATGGTCTACTGTTTAGACATGCTTCAATTTGGCACAATAATGTGGCTAATTCTTCAAAATTGAGCTTAGCCGATTTTAATGTTCTTATGAGATGGTGTTTGGTAGATTTAACAGCTGCTTCCCAGAGACCACCCATATGCGGTGCACTTGGAGGGTTGAAATGCCACTGAATTTCGTCTTGTGCTAATGTCTCTACAACAGTCTTATTGTTATCACATGGATGCTTATAAAGACGTTTCAGTTCAGCGTTAGCGCCACAGAAGTTAGTACCATTATCTGAATATATATGTGAACTCTGGCCTCGTCGAGAAAAGAAGCGCCGTAAAGCTGCTAAGAAGGCTTGGGAAGTCATGCTGCTGACAGCTTCTAAATGAATTGCACGAGTGCTGAAGCATATGAAAACTGCTATATAAGCCTTAGTAACAGTTCTATTGCGTGGACCTGAATGAAGACTGATGGGACCAGCAAAATCAATGCCCGTTGCAGTAAATGGACGGCTTGGAGTCACTCGAAGTTGCGGTAGATTTCCCATCGTTGGTTGGAATGTGTGAGGTTTGGCTCGGTGACATGTGCTGCAGTTATGTACAATGCGTCGAGCTGTGTCTCTTGCATTAAGAGGCCAAAATTCTTGTCGGACCCTATTGAGCAGATTTTGGGGACCAGCATGTAAATATTGTTTGTGATAGTGTTCGAAGATGAGTTGAGTTATACGATGGGCTTTTGGCAAAACTGCAGGATGCCGTTGATTGGCAGGTAATTGTGATATTTGTAATCTTCCTCCCACTCTGATGATGCCATTCTCAATAAAGGGACTTAGTCGAATAAGTTTACTTCGCCGAGATAGTTGGGTGCCATGCTCCAAACATATTATCTCAGGTTGAAATGCATTTTGTTGAGCAACCATTATCCACACTTTTTTGGCGGCAGTAAGTTCAAAGGCATGGAGGTGATCGATGGTCCTTTCAGCTTTCACAGATCTAGAATTGTTAAAAAATCTTTGAATATATGCAGTTACTCGAATGAGTTTTGTCCAACTCGAATATCGATTTAACAAATTATAATCGTTTGTTGAATCAACACTGACAGGCTGAGTGACTGTGAGAACAGACTTGATGGTGCGAATTTCGGGAATGTTGACCGAATATGTAAAACCTTCAGGCCAATGGCTACTGTTCAGTGTTAACCACTCTGGTCCTTTCCACCAGAGAGTTAATGATTCTAAAGACTGTGCTGATACTCCTCGAGTTATGAGGTCGGCAGGGTTCTCTTGTGACGGTACATATCTCCATTGTGCTATGGTTGACGACTCATGAATTTGTGTCACTCGATTGGCAACGTACATTTTTAAGGGAATATCTGTGTTTATCCATGATAAAACAATTGAGGAATCTGTCCACAATGTAACATTGTCATCAGAGATAACCATATTAAGGGCCTTGAACTCTTTTCGAACTTCAGTCATCAAGTCAGCTAATACTGTTGCCCCATTGAGTTCTAACCTTGGTATGGTTGTGGTGCGAATAGGTGCTACTCGAGACCTTGACGTATATAGTGCAGTTGTCCACGAGTCTTCAGCATCTGCTGTTTTCGAACGTACATAGATACATGCTCCAATGGCATTTTGAGATGCATCACAAAAACCATGAAGTGTAATAATTCGTTTGTTGGCATGGCATAAAACTAAACGTTGAATGGATAGGTTTTCAATTGCTTGAAGACTATTACAAAATGTTGTCCACTTGAGCTGTGTGTCCGGAGGTAAAACTGTATCCCAATCTACTTTAATCGTCCACAATTGTTGGAGGAAAATCTTGCCTCTTATTAATGCTGGTGTGATAAATCCAAGTGGATCATACATTTTGTGGAGATCTGACAGCAATGACCTCTTTGTAACTCGTGTTTGTGGACTCCAAGGTTTAAGTACAAATTTAAAAACATCCTTATTTGGTAGCCATGTTAGTCCTAAAGTGGTAATAGACTCATCTTCAGCCAACAGCAATGAGTAATGTTGTTCATTAGCAGACGGCATTTTTGCGATCAACTCTGCAGAATTTGAACACCATTTTCTGATAGGAAAATTAACTCGATTCATTACATTTGTCAGTTGTTGATAATATTGAAAACATTCTTCAACTGTTGTTCCACCACTTGGCAAGTCATCTACATAAAAGTCTTCTTTGATTATTCTATCGACTCTTTGATCGGTGCAATGTTTGCTTAATTCAGATAAACATCTCGTGGCAAGATAAGGCGCTGATTTTGTCCCATATGTGACGGTTAACAGTCTATAATGTTGCAATGGGTCACTTGGATTTGACCTGTATACAATTCGTTGTAAGTCATAGTCGGACCGATCAACTTTGATTTGACGATACATTTTCTCAATATCACCTGTGATGGCTATGTTATGTAACCGAAATCTTAGTATGATTTGAAATAACGTTGGTTGTACTGTAGGTCCTCGCATTAAGATATCATTAAGAGAAACACCGGTTGATGTAGCGGCTGATGCATCAAACACCACACGAGTTTTTGTTGTTATACTGCTTTCTTTAACCACAGCATGGTGAGGAAGATAGTAAGTGATGGGTTGACTGATGTCTGTATCTTGAATTTTCTCCATGTGGCCAGTGGTTAGATATTCAGTCATAAACCTTTCATATTCTGTTGCTAGGGCTTTGTTGCTCATCAACCGTCGTTCCATTGCTAAGAATCTTTTTGTAGCCATATACTTTTAATCTCCTAGAACACTAGGATCACAATTGATTGGCAGCTTTACTATAAATTGTCCATTGTGATCAAATTTAATTGAACTTTGAAAATGACTTTCAACATGAGCTTCTTCAGCACGTTGGTTGATTTTTTTTGGACCTTGGAGAGACAGTGCAGAAATGCTACTCTGATTGGTGGTGATAGATGTAGACTAATGATTGCGATACTAACGACTCTTTGACAGGAATGCAACCGGTGATTATCCAACCCAACTTTGACTCACATGCAAATGACTTGGGTGTAAGTTTAATATGGTTACCTATAAACAATTCAAAAAACAATTCAGCACCTAATAGTAGGTCTATTGGTTGAGGTTTGTGAAATAAAGGATCTGCAAGTTGACATTTAACTTGGTCTGGGATATTGAATTGATTGATGTCAACAGTGCTCGTTGGTAGATGACCAGTAATGACAGGCAAGACGTGCAGATCAACAGTGGTTTGATATGATCCAAAACGTGATGATAGGAGTGTGGATTCAAGTTTGGCAGACTTGGTGGATAAAGTTCCTATACCTGATATGTTTATCATTGTCATTGATGTTTTTAGTCCCAGGAGTTTGGCACACCGTCGAGTTATGAAATTTATCTGTGATCCAGAGTCCAAAACTGCTCGCAGCTCATGTTGTTCACTTCCTGTTCCGCTTATCTTGACAATTGCTGTTGCTAGCATAACTTGACATTCTGTGTTATGTTGTTGTACATACATTGAAGTGTGCGACGATTGTGCTTCAACTTGCAGCTCTGACTCATTTGCTGAGATGTCA
This sequence comes from Nasonovia ribisnigri, assembly GCA_027563435.1. Lineage (NCBI taxonomy): Eukaryota > Metazoa > Arthropoda > Insecta > Hemiptera > Aphididae > Nasonovia > Nasonovia ribisnigri. Next base: position 8,089 of record JANEHU010002908.1, on the reverse strand, counting down.
CTTGGTTTAAGGGTATGCTGGTCTTCATGTAATTTTGTATGATGCTTACGACCACACTTGTGGCAACTACCATATCGACAGACAGCAGCACTGTGACCAGAATGTAAGCAGTTAAAACAAAGAGAATGATTGCTAACTACCTTTGAACGCTCAGAAACTGATAAGTCCAGGAACTGATTACAGGCATGCAATTTATGAGAACCTGTACATAACACACACTTGTAAATAGTTGTGGTTTTATGATTGTTTCCTTTGATAAATAATGCCTTTTTTTGAAGGACTCGTCTCACATGTTGACTCGGTGCAGCTTCCATAGTGGAAATGCTGTTGAAGTCACCAACCTCATATGCTGATATACGATTCAATAGGAATGTTTCAAGTTCACTAAACTTTGGTAATTCCCGAGTATCCTGACGGAGTTGCCATTCGCCAACAGTAGTATTATCTAATTTATAACAGATTAATGTAACTAACCAAGCATCCCAACTATTAACAGGTTGCTGTAGGGCTTCTAAGGCTTTAACATGTGAACTAACATGATGATGTAGTTTTTGTAATTCTGCTGCCGTTGCAGTGACTACCTTCTTTGTTTCTAATAATGAACGTATATGAGATTGAATTGTTAACGATTTATTTTCATAGCGCATAAGTAAGGCATCATAAGCTTTTTGGTAATTGTCTCCTGTAGTTGGAAAACTTTTTATCACATCACTAGCTGAATTTGTAACACAAGACTTTAGATAATGCAGTTTTTGTACATCAGCCAGTGATTTGTTGTTATGGAACATTGCATCAAACGAATCTCTGAATGCAGGCCAATTTTGTAAATTACCATCGAATGTGGGTGCTGGGACTGCAGGTAATCGCACTGTGTCACTGATGCTTACTGTATCTGAAGTTGTTGACTGTTTTTTACCTTTTTCAGCTAGTGTCATTAAAGATGCTTGTACATCACATATGAGATCATTGAATTTGATTCGTTCATCCGCTTGTGATTGATCATCCCTCTTATCCAACATTTCAATTTGGCTTTGGATCTCTTCGAATCGATCAATTGTTGTCTTAAGTTGGCACAACCTGATTTCTACTGCCTGAAATGCTATTGAAGATTCAACAAAGTTTTTCACAAACTTCAAATGTGCAGCTACTTCAACATTTAAATTTTTTCTTCGGCGTATCAGTGATTTATGTTCTTCAGTATCCATGACGGCAGTTGGAATGTTTAATGTTCTTATCAACTAAGCGCTAATTGTATTATACAAGTTCTTTTACAACAACTTAAGACTTGTTAATTTGAGCGCTTTACAAGTTACTGCAATAATGCTTATGTTACAATAAAAAAAAACAAAACAAAATTAGATATATATTATTATTAATCTGAATATTATTACTATTATTATTTGTGATGATCCGGTTCGAGGGACCAATGTTGAATTACTGCAGGGGCTAGCAGCAATAGCCAACCTACCTGGTTCATTTAATTGTAGATAATAACAAATAACAAAGTTTTTGTAAATGGTGGACTGTATGTTTATATTAAATTTTTATAAAGTAATAATAATAATATCAGTTACAATAATATTTGCAATAATAATAATATAATAAGATATGCAAATGCAATAATAATAATATAATATGATATGCAAATGCAATAATAATAATATAATATGATATGCAAATGCAATAATAATAAATAATAAGATATGCAAATGCAATAATAATAAATAATTAATAATATGACTACAACAGGTTGGTGCACCAACTTACCCTGATACAATATAAAGACGATGCCAAGGTTAGTATATAAGGCGATGACTATTCCACACGTGGACCACACACTACAACACCCTAAAGTTGGAAGGAATATATGATTGATAGTTCAATAAGGTGTGAGAACGATATTTACCCCAATATTTGGTTGTAGAAGTCAGAGGCTGAATGATTGGAGCGTGACCACAAATAATTGAAAAGGCAAAACGAACATTCACGACAGCATTGCAGCACCAACAAAATTGAAATTATATCGACAATGTGTATGCAGAAAGAATATAGATGAACAACGATGTTGCTGCAAACACAGAGCAGAACGAAAAGAAAGAATAAAAAATACAAACGTAAAATATAACGAAATTCACAGACAGATAACCAGTATGGTCAGGAACAGTTACCAACGGTATGTCATCAGTTTGTGTCAAACAACCAACCAGTATGACCATCGTAAACGGCGGGCAGATTTGAAATGGATGTATGACGCCAACATACTCCCCCCCGTTGAAATACAATGAGTATTTTAACTAACTCTAAAATTATATCGAACAATAACTTAATCGTAAGACTTAAGGGGTAAATTGAATTTGACTAGATTGAATTGAGTTGAACTTGACTAGATTGAATTGAGTTGAACTTGACTAGATTGAATTGAGTTGAACTTGACTAGATTGAATTGAGTTGAACTTGACTAGATTGAATTGAGTTTTCTTCAGCATTGACATAGGGCAGTGGACATAGTTTTACTAGGGGCCGACGTAATGACTTATTGCCAGGCAGGGTAACTGTTACAACACGGACAATGTCATCAGAGCCCGCATGAAGCTGTGTAACTCGGCCAGTGCTCCAAGTTAGCGGAGGTTGATTGTCTTCGACAATTAGTACTAAATCTCCAAGTTTGATGACTGCATCTTTAGTGACTACATTCCACTTTGACCTGACTTGCAATGTGCGAAGATATTCGGTGGACCATCTGCGCCAGAAACCTTGCATCATTCCCTGAACAATATGCCATCGCTTTAGATAGTTAATAGGCTTCTCAGGAAGTTGTACATCTGGAGGTAGCGTTAAACAACCTCCCACTAAGAAGTGGGCAGGTGTTAGTACTGCAAAGCTTTCAGGATCACTTGACTGAGGGGTTAATGGTCTACTGTTTAGACATGCTTCAATTTGGCACAATAATGTGGCTAATTCTTCAAAATTGAGCTTAGCCGATTTTAATGTTCTTATGAGATGGTGTTTGGTAGATTTAACAGCTGCTTCCCAGAGACCACCCATATGCGGTGCACTTGGAGGGTTGAAATGCCACTGAATTTCGTCTTGTGCTAATGTCTCTACAACAGTCTTATTGTTATCACATGGATGCTTATAAAGACGTTTCAGTTCAGCGTTAGCGCCACAGAAGTTGGTACCATTATCTGAATATATATGTGAACTCTGGCCTCGTCGAGAAAAGAAGCGCCGTAAAGCTGCTAAGAAGGCTTGGGAAGTCATGCTGCTGACAGCTTCTAAATGAATTGCACGAGTGCTGAAGCATATGAAAACTGCTATATAAGCCTTAGTAACAGTTCTATTGCGTGGACCTGAATGAAGACTGATGGGACCAGCAAAATCAATGCCCGTTGCAGTAAATGGACGGCTTGGAGTCACTCGAAGTTGCGGTAGATTTCCCATCGTTGGTTGGAATGTGTGAGGTTTGGCTCGGTAACATGTGCTGCAGTTATGTACAATGCGTCGAGCTGTGTCTCTTGCATTAAGAGGCCAAAATTCTTGTCGGACCCTATTGAGCAGATTTTGGGGACCAGCATGTAAATATTGTTTGTGATAGTGTTCGAAGATGAGTTGAGTTATACGATGGGCTTTTGGCAAAACTGCAGGATGCCGTTGATTGGCAGGTAATTGTGATAGTTGTAATCTTCCTCCCACTCTGATGATGCCATTCTCAATAAAGGGACTTAGTCGAATAAGTTTACTTCGCCGAGATAGTTGGGTGCCATGCTCCAAACATATTATCTCAGGTTGAAATGCATTTTGTTGAGCAACCATTATCCACACTTTTTTGGCGGCAGTAAGTTCAAAGGCATGGAGGTGATCGATGGTCCTTTCAGCTTTCACAGATCTAGAATTGTTAAAAAATCTTTGAATATATGCAGTTACTCGAATGAGTTTTGTCCAACTCGAATATCGATTTAACAAATTATAATCGTTTGTTGAATCAACACTGACAGGCTGAGTGACTGTAAGAACAGACTTGATGGTGCGAATTTCGGGAATGTTGACCGAATATGTAAAACCTTCAGGCCAATGGCTACTGTTCAGTGTTAACCACTCTGGTCCTTTCCACCAGAGAGTTGATGATTCTAAAGACTGTGCTGATACTCCTCGAGTTATGAGGTCGGCAGGGTTCTCTTGTGACGGTACATATCTCCATTGTGCTATGGTTGACGACTCATGAATTTGTGTTACTCGATTGGCAACGTACATTTTTAAGGGAATATCTGTGTTTATCCATGATAAAACAATTGAGGAATCTGTCCACAATGTAACATTGTCATCAGAGATAACCATATTAAGGGCCTTGAACTCTTTTCGAACTTCAGTCATCAAGTCAGCTAATACTGTTGCCCCATTGAGTTCTAACCTTGGTATGGTTGTGGTGCGAATAGGTGCTACTCGAGACCTTGACGTATATAGTGCAGTTGTCCACGAGTCTTCAGCATCTGCTGTTTTCGAACGTACATAGATACATGCTCCAATGGCATTTTGAGATGCATCACAAAAACCATGTAGTGTAATAATTCGTTTGTTGGCATGGCATAAAACTAAACGTTGAATGGATAGGTTTTCAATTGCTTGAAGACTATTACAAAATGTTGTCCACTTGAGCTGTGTGTCCGGAGGTAAAACTGTATCCCAATCTACTTTAATCGTCCACAATTGTTGGAGGAAAATCTTGCCTCTTATTAATGCTGGTGTGATAAATCCAAGTGGATCATAAATTTTGTGGAGATCTGACAGCAATGACCTCTTTGTAATTCGTGTTTGTGGACTCCAAGGTTTAAGTACAAATTTAAAAACATCCTTATTTGGTAGCCATGTTAGTCCTAAAGTGGTAATAGACTCATCTTCAGCCAACAGCAATGAGTAATGTTGTTCATTAGCAGACGGCATTTTTGCGATCAACTCTGCAGAATTTGAACACCATTTTCTGATAGGAAAATTAACTCGATTCATTACATTTGTCAGTTGTTGATAATATTGAAAACATTCTTCAAATGTTGTTCCACCACTTAGCAAGTCATCTACATAAAAGTCTTCTTTGATTATTCTAGCGACTCTTTGATCGGTGCAATGTTTGCTTAATTCAGATAAACATCTCGTGGCAAGATAAGGCGCTGATTTTGTCCCATATGTGACGGTTAACAGTCTATAATGTTGCAATGGGTCACTTGGATTTGACCTGTATACAATTCGTTGTAAGTCACAGTCGGACCGATCAACTTTGATTTGACGATACATTTTCTCAATATCACCTGTGATGGCTATGTTATGTAACCGAAATCTTAGTATGATTTGAAATAACGTTGGTTGTACTGTAGGTCCTCGCATTAAGATATCATTAAGAGAAACACCGGTTGATGTAGCGGCTGATGCATCAAACACCACACGAGTTTTTGTTGTTATACTGTTTTCTTTAACCACAGCATGGTGAGGAAGATAGTAAGTGATGGGTTGACTGATGTCTGTATCTTGAATTTTCTCCATGTGGCCAGTGGTTAGATATTCAGTCATAAACCTTTCATATTCTGTTGCTAGGGCTTTGTTGCTCATCAACCGTCGTTCCATTGCTAAGAATCTTTTTGTAGCCATATACTTTGAATCTCCTAGAACACTAGGATCACAATTGATTGGCAGCTTTACTATAAATTGTCCATTGTGATCAAATTTAATTGAACTTTGAAAATGACTTTCAACATGAGCTTCTTCAGCACGTTGGTTGATTTTTTTTGGACCTTGGAGAGACAGTGCAGAAATGCTACTCTGATTGGTGGTGATAGATGTAGAGACTAATGATTGCGATACTAACGACTCTTTGACAGGAATGCAACCGGTGATTATCCAACCCAACTTTGACTCACATGCAAATGACTTGGGTGTAAGTTTAATATGGTTACCTATAAACAATTCAAAGAACAGTTCAGCACCTAATAGTAGGTCTATTGGTTGAGGTTTGTGAAATAAAGGATCTGCAAGTTGACATTTAACTTGGTCTGGGATATTGAATTGATTGATGTCAACAGTGCTCGTTGGTAGATGACCAGTAATGACAGGCAAGACGTGCAGATCAACAGTGGTTTGATATGATCCAAAACGTGATGATAGGAGTGTGGATTCAAGTTTGGCAGACTTGGTGGATAAAGTTCCTATACCTGATATGTTTATCATTGTCATTGATGTTTTTAGTCCCAGGAGTTTGGCACACCGTCGAGTTATGAAATTTATCTGTGATCCAGAGTCCAAAACTGCTCGCAGCTCATGTTGTTCACTTCCTGTTCCGCTTATCTTGACAATTGCTGTTGCTAGCATAACTTGACATTCTGTGTTATGTTGTTGTACATACATTGAAGTGTGCGACGATTGTGCTTCAACTTGCAGCTCTGACTCATTTGCTGAGATGTCACTTGGTTTAAGGGTATGCTGGTCTTCATGTAATTTTGTATGATGCTTACGACCACACTTGTGGCAACTACCATATCGACAGACAGCAGCACTGTGACCAGAATGTAAGCAGTTAAAACAAAGAGAATGATTGCTAACTACCTTTGAACGCTCAGAAACTGATAAGTCCAGGAACTGATTACAGGCATGCAATTTATGAGAACCTGTACATAACACACACTTGTAAATAGTTGTGGTTTTATGATTGTTTCCTTTGATAAATAATGCCTTTTTTTGAAGGACTCGTCTCACATGTTGACTCGGTGCAGCTTCCATAGTGGAAATGCTGTTGAAGTCACCAACCTCATATGCTGATATACGATTCAATAGGAATGTTTCAAGTTCACTAAACTTTGGTAATTCCCGAGTATCCTGACGGAGTTGCCATTCGCCAACAGTAGTATTATCTAATTTATAACAGATTAATGTAACTAACCAAGCATCCCAACTATTAACAGGTTGCTGTAGGGCTTCTAAGGCTTTAACATGTGAACTAACATGATGATGTAGTTTTTGTAATTCTGCTGCCGTTGCAGTGACTACCTTCTTTGTTTCTAATAATGAACGTATATGAGATTGAATTGTTAACGATTTATTTTCATAGCGCATAAGTAAGGCATCATAAGCTTTTTGGTAATTGTCTCCTGTAGTTGGAAAACTTTTTATCACATCACTAGCTGAATTTGTAACACAAGACTTTAGATAATGCAGTTTTTGTACATCAGCCAGTGATTTGTTGTTATGGAACATTGCATCAAACGAATCTCTGAATGCAGGCCAATTTTGTAAATTACCATCGAATGTGGGTGCTGGGACTGCAGGTAATCGCACTGTGTCACTGATGCTTACTGTATCTGAAGTTGTTGACTGTTTTTTACCTTTTTCAGCTAGTGTCATTAAAGATGCTTGTACATCACATATGAGATCATTGAATTTGATTCGTTCATCCGCTTGTGATTGATCATCCCTCTTATCCAACATTTCAATTTGGCTTTGGATCTCTTCGAATCGATCAATTGTTGTCTTAAGTTGGCACAACCTGATTTCTACTGCCTGAAATGCTATTGAAGATTCAACAAAGTTTTTCACAAACTTCAAATGTGCAGCTACTTCAACATTTAAATTTTTTCTTCGGCGTATCAGTGATTTATGTTCTTCAGTATCCATGACGGCAGTTGGAATGTTTAATGTTCTTATCAACTAAGCGCTAATTGTATTATACAAGTTCTTTTACAACAACTTAAGACTTGTTAATTTGAGCGCTTTACAAGTTACTGCAATAATGCTTATGTTACAATAAAAAAAAACAAAACAAAATTAGATATATATTATTATTAATCTGAATATTATTACTATTATTATTTGTGATGATCCGGTTCGAGGGACCAATGTTGAATTACTGCAGGGGCTAGCAGCAATAGCCAACCTACCTGGTTCATTTAATTGTAGATAATAACAAATAACAAAGTTTTTGTAAATGGTGGACTGTATGTTTATATTAAATTTTTATAAAGTAATAATAATAATATCAGTTACAATAATATTTGCAATAATAATAATATAATAAGATATGCAAATGCAATAATAATAATATAATATGATA
>JANEHU010002906.1:0-22071 GCA_027563435.1 Nasonovia ribisnigri | reverse complement strand
CATTCATCGATCCACATAGAATTAAAATAATCTTGTAAAACAGTCGTTTGTCATTCGTTTATTTGTTGAAATTTACATTTTTAAAAATAGATATTTTTTTTATTTTAAGTAACTAATTCTTAATTGACTACAATTGTCAAATGAGAATTATGATATGGATTGACAAATATATGATAAAATATTGTCTTCTAACAAACAATGTAAGTTCCATACTTAAGAGTTATTGATGACGTACACAATATCTATAATGCAGGGCCTCGCAGAATAGATGCTTTTATGTATTAGTGATCTTATCCTTATTGCCCTGTTATAAAAATATAAAATTATCGCGTGATTTACATTTAAATTTACAAAACAGGCCGTATGTGCCTTCACGGTTAATTGATAGGTCACAAAAATGACACATTGATACAATGCAATGGGAACCGTATGTTTGGATTTAATTTGTTTTATATAGGTATCATTACTTATACGTGTATTACTTATATATCATATTACTTTTATATTTACTTAAATGATTTATATAACTACCTACTTCATATTTTTGTAAAATTGGCGTCAGGCGTTGGAATTATAAAGCAAAAATAAAATAAAATATAAGTACCTACTTACAAGCAGTAGATCTAAATATCTAATGCACTGTTGCATAAACAATTTATTAAATTTAATAAACCGATAGTGGGCCACTAAACCTTGGTTAGGTTACTAAAAACTAAAAACAATATTTTTGCCAATGTTGTGAGATGCCGGAAAAAACTGGACTCGCGACAAAAATGTAGCTAAATAACACATTATACAGAGTTCCTTGTTATTAGTTTTATAGATTTAAATACTCCAACTAATATTCTATTTCGAAATATGTAAAACAATTGACACTGATTACGATGTCATATCATATCTATCATCTATGGCAAACGCCAATCGTGGTCATTAACCGGAGACGATTCGCAGTTCTAATAATCTTTATTAATTATAAAATATAATGTTGAACATGCAACACATGGGGCGTTCTTATGTTCCGCAAAATAAAAGCTGAGAATCGGTTAACATATTTTGAAAATTTTCATTGTGTATAGGTATGTACAGAAAAAAGGGGTCAAGTGGATGTCGCTCTGCTCTACAGTAGATTACAAGTAGATCACTGTATAATGGATGGTATTAAATTTGAATTCAATGATATAATATCATTGTATACGAAAAACGATTCTGAGCGGAGACGGTATGTCAGTCTAGGATATTTTAAATTATATTGATATTGTTATTTTACGGTAGCTGCTAAGTTGAATTAATATTATTCATATTATTTAATTACTAACCTAAAATTATCAGTGATGCCAGAAAAATATTATAATATATACTTTTACTCGTTAAAATTGATTTTAATATGTAATTTCGTCCAAATTTGAACTTAAAATGTCTGTAAAAAATAACTGTGTTTATATATATTTTAGATTTTTTGTTTACTGTATGTACTATTTATTAGAATCTTTGTTTTAAATTTTCAATCTTTAGTTATAAAAACTGATCATTTTATAATAATTGTTTAATTACAATGATTGATAATTTTCAAGATTTTGATGAATTTTGTCAAAATTCGAACTTTAAATGTTTATAAAAAATGTGTGCCTATGTATTTTTAATATTTTTCAATTGCTATTGTAACAATATATCAGGAGCCTTGTATTAAATTTTCATTATTTTTGGCCCAACAAATAAAAATTTATTGGTATTTATATAAAAAAAAATTAAAAATTTGAAAATTGAAATGGTCCGTAAAAAGCTAAAAACAGTCAAAATATATTCAAAATTAGATGGTGTATAGAAAATACTTATATAAACATTCAGTGAAATTTTTATGCATGTACAGTTATTAGTTTTTTTAAAGCATTTTCACTAAAAGGTGATGACAGACACAAAAATAAAAAAATAAATAAACACACATCATTGTAAAATCAATAGGTACATTCATCGCTCCGCTCAGAATCTAAAAGGGCGGGTAAGTGGATGTCACTCTGCTGTATAGTAGGTATCAACTTTCAAGTAGGTCACTGTTTAATGGATGGTATTAAATTTTAATTCAATGATATAATATCATTGTATACGAAAAACGATTCTGAGCGGAGACGCGTGTCAGTTCAAATTTGATCATGAAATAACTATAAAAAAAACTGTATGTTTATATTTTTGAGATTTTTTGGTTACAGAATATCACAGAGACGTGCATAGATAACAGTGACGTCCCGGATATGGATATTGGATCCGACAAAAAATTTTTCCTGCGAAGAGACATTCGTTTCCCTTTGCCATCATATCATGCAATTGCCAACAATGCCAACCGATCTCGAGACTTCAATTCATGACGGGAGTTCGCTATCTAATAATTATCACAGATTCACAGAACAATAATATATTACCTACACAGATTTTGTATTGTAAAAGGTTAGGTGCTTATAAAGTCTGTGGCATGGTAACATGGTTAGAAATACAATCCTTAATCGTGGTTAGAAATAACGGCCCGCGTAGTACGTTGTTGTGATAACACGTTTATCTAGACTAAATACTAAAATGGTTTATTTATTCGTGCAACACACGTGTTATATCTTATAAGTTATAAGCTTATATTACTTTAAAATTTCTACTGTTGTTTTCTAAACTGTTGCGAACTGTTGTGGACTTAATTTATTTTAAACAAATTATTATTAATTTCGCCCTCTCCCCTTATTGTTTCCCAGTAATTTAAACAAATCCTTTAAAACGATAAATGGCTACCGTGGCCCCAGAAGACGTAGTGGAAGCCCCAGAAGACAAAGTGGATTTAGTGGCAAGAGAGATAGAATTGACAAAGTTATTGGCATCAAATGATCCCAAAACCAGAAGTGATGGTATCAAACAAATTAAACAACTGTTACTGAAACATTCTGGAGACACGAGTGATGGTTTGTTACATTTATTCGTTATTCACTTTATTTTAATTTACATATTTTTATTTTATACCCTCACGGGATAAAGTAATTTGCCCTACCAATGAAATGTGTATTGGATAATGGATATGAATGTGCTTGACATTAAAAGTTATAGTAAATCTTATCGTTAATGTCTTAATATATTTTAAATCGACTTGATAAATGTGTAAGTAATGAAATTCTGGTTTTAACACCAATAATCTATATAATTTAAATGTTTATATTACCTTTAAGAAACTTAATAAATACTAAATAGTTCCTATAAAAAGATAGGTAGATATCTGCATGACTGTATCTTAAGGTAATCGCATAGGTATCTCGTTTTTTTTTTTATAGAAATTATTCTAAATTAAAATACTAAGTTCCTAAGATTAACAAGTTAGGTATAATATATTCAGTTTTTAGTATTATACATTTAAGGATAAATAACATCATTTTTTGATTAGTTTAATATATAATTTATTAAAATTGTCATGTATCATATGGGTAGGTAAGTTAGTCAATAATTGTATTGTATAGCTATTAGTAGTTGATGATTAAAAATGAAAATTCATGATTATTTTGATTTTGTAGACCTTTTATAAATAATTTGCTGATAATATATTGATAATTAAGTTTATGTATATAATGTTTTGAATTTAAAATTAAGTGGTTTATGTTATTGTCGGCCATTGATGCTTAATTTAATGATCAAATTTAGAAGGGCTACAAAAAAAATTTCAGTAAATCATTACGGAAAATTACTTAAACACTATGGCATAGGTAGCTAATTGTAAATTAAATATGTTTAATTATTTATGTTTTTTTTGTTCTTCCCTAACCTTTCCCATTACAAAATCTTTGTGGTTCCATCAGCATACTTGAAAGTATAAGGTAGAATTAAAAACTTTTTCTAGAGGGGAAGGTAAGCAGTAGCCTGGTGAACTTATAATTTTTTTTAATATTCACAGACTGCAATTTATAAATCCTATAGAGGGATACACTGTCATCAGTCATATTTTAACTACTTGTTGTAGTTATTACTAAAATACTGTAATAGTTAATATTAAATTATCGCTGATTGGAAATTACCTATCTAATCCCACCGGTCACCACCCATTAGGAAATTCAGAGGTAATTGTATCTCAATTTCCCCCTGTCACTGAGAGTAAGTACCCACTAGAGCCCTAGTATCCTAATTTTAAAGTCAAAACTGCATAATATTATCATACATTATTTCTTAAGTTTGTATTTAATATTAATTATTACTTATGGATTTTTTTTCAGCATTTCAATTGAATGATTATTTGATTATATGGAGAGGATTATTTTACTTTATGTGGATGTCTGATAAACCACTACCTCAAGTAAATAATATTTTGTTTGTCTTAATTAAACATATTATGTATATTATATCTATCCATTTGACATAAGATACTTTTTATTTCAGAATATTTATAAATTATTCATAATTTGTTTTTTTTAATAATTTTGAATTTGTAGTTAAAACTTAAAATTCTTTTATTTTATACAACAATTTTCTATAGGGAAACATAATAATTATTGAAAATTATATTATGTTATAATTAAAATATTAATGGTTAAATATTCTGTAAGAACAAATGTCTTAAAATCTAGCCACAATGGATTTATAGCCATATACCTGATGATATTGTAAGGTCTATGCTTGTATTTAAAGCGTATCATCTATATTCAGTGAAAAGATATGCATCAAAGTAGTGGACAGTTTTATTTAGTGAAACTAATATATGTGTATTATATGTATATATATATTATACTACTACGTATGTATCATATATTAATACAATTTTAAAAAAATTTCAGGAAAGTGCTACTGAAAAAATAAGTAATCTTATCCATAGTTGCACTTCTTATCAAGGTAAAATATTATTTTTGGATGCATTTTTTCTTACCATCAAAGATGATTGGATGTCTATAAGTCAGCACCGTATTGATAAATTTATGATGTTGGTGAGACGTTGTCTAAGACAATTACTATTTACCTTTGTCAATTGTGATTGGAACTTGGAGTATATGAATAAATTTAGTGAGGTTCTATATAGAGCCCTCAAATCGTTCACTCTTAGTTTAAGAACTCATTTACAAGAAATTTTCTTAGAAGAACTTGCTAAAGTATGTATTTTTTGGTTTTTATATATAATACATTTATTAAAATTGTATTATATATATTTTTAGGTAAGTAGAGGAAAAGTGCCTTCTGAAGCTTTGGTCATTATTTTAGATTCATTTCTACATTACATTTCTGAGCTGAATGATTTTATGTTAATCAGAGAAGTTACCCAAAATGTATTTAGAAATCTTCTATCTCAATCACCTGATTTAGAAATGTTAGAAGCTAAGTTTCAAGCTTGGCGAAAAGTGAGTAATTTAACATCTATTTTGTTTCTCAGTTTATTTTATTACATTTACATTAGTGATTGTTCAAACCCAAACCAGCCTCTTTTTTTTAATATTCTCAAAACTGAATCAAACTTTTTAAATATCTATAACAATTTTAGCATAAAATGCGTGTATTAGTAAGTTTTCAAAAAAAGTTTTTGATTAAATGATACTCAAACATTTTATCATAACTATTTATTCACCACTACTTTAAATAGCTGTATAGTTTATTAAATATATGGATATTGAAAAATTAATTATTAGGTTCTTTAAATAATAATACTAATTTGTAATTACATAATATTTAATGTATACATAATTATGTACTTATATTTATAAATTTATAATATTTCAAATAATTGTTTTTATTAATGTTGACTCTAAATACCTAAATAAGATAATACATTCAATTATACCAGGCTATTGAACATTTTTCATTTTTCATTAGAATTTCAATTAGTTTGTCAAATCACTAATTTAAATTAACCTATAGTATATTGGTATATTATTGTATTTCCATAATTTAATGTAATTTCAATATTTTATGTTAGATGGGTAAACCAGGAAAATCATATAACGACTTAGAATTGGTTGAAGGTGACATAGCAGATGACGATTCCAATGAAGTAAATGATAATCCATTAGATCCTCGTGCTGGAAATGTAAGTGTTGAAATACCTCGCATTAAGTTCAATCCTAAAGATGTAGCAAAGGTTTTGAATAAATATGTAACCGAAGTTGATTGTACCAGAAAGTGTTTATTGGAAATAACTAAATTAATTAAATGGTATAATCGCTTGGGAGATGGAATACTACCCTATAAGCCAAAAGACTTGAAACTAAATAGTCAAGTATTAAAGCGAAGAAAGAAAAAATATTTATCTAAAATGGTAAAAGAAGGAGTTAAAAAGTTACAAATGGTTGATTCTAAGATTAAAAAAAGTGGCCGTGAGGTTAGTGACCATAAGAGCCTTAAAGAACTTAATAAGATGGGTGAAATAGTAGTAGAACGTGGAAAAATTGGTAAATCTATGTGGAAAGTAAGAAAATTTGATAATGTCAATTTATTAAAAGAGAATTTCAATTTAAATGCATCATGGACAGTATCAGAGGAAACTAAAATCGATGACACTAACACTGTGTGTGGTACTGATGATGAACCACCACTTCTGGTGCCTGCTGGATTTAATGTTGAAGTTTCAGAGACTCCAGAAAAAAAACCAACAAAAGTTCAGAAAAAGGTTTCTTTAACTCCAAATTTCAAATCGTTAACAGTTGATTCATCTCTAAAAGAAAGTAATTCTAATAAGCGCAAAAGTAAAAGTCCAGTTTCAAAAATTAATGACGGATCAAATAAAAAAATTATTCAAAAACAAAATTCTCCTTTCAATAAAACTGGTACGCCTAATGCTTTAATTGCGAGCCAGAACAACAGTTGGTTGGTATCTGCAGACAATGGAGGATCTGCGTCTAAAAAGGGGAAAAAGAGCATAGAGTCTGCTAAAGCATTACAAGCAGTAAATGCGTCACCTGTCAATAATCTTACACCAGATAATGGAGTTGAGGAAAAAAATCAAACTGATGATTTAGTTATATCCAAACTAAAACGACGTTCTAATGAAATTAATACAAATTCAAGTCTAAATGAGAGTTGGAGTGTGTGCAGTGATGAAAAACTCAAATTGAGTAAATGCAAATCTCCAGTATCAAACACTGCTAATGAACCAAATAAGAAAAGTATTCAAAAATCAAACTCTCCCTTTGTTAAGATTAGTTCACCCAATGTTGTAAACACAAGTCTTAATAATAGTTGGTCGGTATCTGCTGACAATGATGGTTCTGCATCTAAAAAAGTTAAAAAAAGCAACGAATCTGGTAAGAATGAAAAACGTATTTCATTAACATCTGTTAGTACACCAGATAAGAGTTCCAAGAGCCCTAAAAGCCCTAAAAGTCCAACTCCTGAACAAAGAGTGTTGCGACGAAGAACAATTATAATTCCCAAGAAGAAACCCGATGGACAAAATGAAGGTACACCCAAAAGAAAAGTTAAAGAAACTTCAGCTACAAAAGTATCGCAAAAACGTAGGAAGACAATTGCAGGAGAAGAAATAAGCATGTTAAAACCTGAAGAAATTTCGAATAAGGCACTTGAAAAAGTTGTAAGTTAAAATAATTACCTATGTTTTTGCTTAAAATTTAATTTGATTTATTGTTTTTGTTTATTGTAGCGAAGTGAAGCTTTCGAGGATGGATGTAGTTCTCCTAGAAAAAGTTCAAGGCTGTCAATTAAAACCGATTCTGCTAAGAAAAGAGTTGAATTTCAATTGAAAAACAATGTCGAGCAAGGTAAAAAATGTTTGTTTCATCAGATTTGCTTATGATTGAAACAGTTGTTAAATGTATTGATTTTGTTTCAGAGTTTATGGAGTATAAGACATCATTAGTGACTAAGCCTCAAAATCCCCATGATGCTTCCAAACAGCCAATTCAAGGAGTTTTGAAATTGACACCAGATGCAAACCGCATAAATCCATTTTATAAATTCAGCAAAAACTCTGTGAAAAAAAATTCTAGAAAATCTATCATTTAATTAAATATAATAGTATCCGTTTTTATTTAAAATAACAACACCATTGGTTGTAATTATTGGTAATATTTATAATTTATATAACTTTTATTTTGACAAACCAACCCAATGTGTTTAAACTTTAATTAAAGAAATACTCCAAAACTGTTATGGAAGAACATTTTTTAAAAATTTACTTACAATATTATATTACTTTCCTTTATGAATAATACCTAAGATTCAGGAGGCTTTTTGAGAAATAACATCTACCCCTTCCCCCTGTATACGCGCCTGAGCTTAGATAATTTAGCCCGGAGCATCATCATGAAATGCTATTAGTTGATGTTTACACGGTTTCCATCATAGATTAGGTATAATGATTATTGATTTGTAAAAATAAAAATTATATTCAATATTGTTCATGAAAACAATCTAACAAAACATGAGAAACATATTATACATAAGGAGTCACTATTTTAGCTCAGCACAACTATTATCTTGTTGTAAAATTATATTTTGAGCACTTCATCCGTTAATGCAGCGTTTTTCAACCTGTGGTATGTGGAAGGCTTAGGTTGTATGCAATGAAACTCTTCCGTTATATATATATATAAAAAAAAATGGTCAATTATTCATATAATAATTAATAATATATTTAATGGTACCTATAACCATAATAAATTATTTGGTTTAGAGGAGCATGACCATTTTAAAACTGTGTAGGTGAAAACCGCTGCATTAATGTTTTAACTAAATCTGTCTCATTTTTGAGAAATGATTCAGTGATATATTCCAAATGGGAGACTGATGTAACTTTCAATCATTTACAACTATACAAGGTATTATCTAAGGTAATAACTTATTAATATTACTCTCTATTTCCACATTAAAAATCTATTCCTGATATTCTAGAAAAATAGACTTGAAATAGCTTATTGCTGTAAAAAAAAAAAATAGGTATAACCGTAGAATGATCCATGATGCTCATATAGTCCTCATATAGGTGTATTTATAAAAACACCTTGCTCATAGTTATGTTCAAAAGTTCACTATTCTTCCCGTCTATTGCAGTAGACAGGGATTTAATATTATGTTAATAAAAGTCAAAAAAAATACCCTAAAATATTTTGGATCAAAAGTTTATAAAATATAAATACATAATTTAATATTTACTATGGATAGTATATCTGGAGTATAACTGGAGTTTTGTTTGGTGGGGGGGGGGGGTTGTACTGTACCCCTCGGCCCTCTGACAACAGCCCTGGTCAGCTGATGACGGTTAATGATCGACACCGTAACAACGATAACGCTATCAAAATATGTGTGATCGACGGGGTTTTTCTACAGAATAATTATTAGAGAATTATTCTGTGGTTTTTCTATTAGTTATTATCACGGACTAAGATAGACTATTATTTTTTAATTATTTTATTATAACTTCTAACCACTGACTAAGACATACAGGACTGGGCACAAAATAAGGCCGGATGTTCCGTCTCTAGTATAAGGTGAATGATAAAGATAATATACAGCAAGGTGTATTTATCAAACCTTATAAATACACCGTATACACTCTAACATACAGGCAGTCTTGTAAAGGATATACTTTTAAAAAGTATTCAAGTACAGTTAATACAAATAATTTTAAAAAGTATTTATAGATACTTTAAAATACTTTTTCTTTTTTTCTTCAATGTGTTTTACCTTTTTACCTCGACCTTATCTTCTTATAGATAAATTTAATCATTAGAGTAAGAATGCAGCTTTTTTGGTCTTTGGTGTATGTACCATCAAATACCATAACTAAGGCCTCTAAAAATATTACAATATACCAATCAACAAAAACTGCTGTAACAGCTTACAAATAATAAATGAAATGAGAATATTGTTATTTATGTATACATAATACTATAATACAGTATAATACATATTTTATGTAACATATTCTCATTATACAAAAAATACGTATACCTGCTAAGAATATGTTATTCTCCAAATATTTTATTCTTTTATTTCTTTCCCAGAGTTGTTTTTATGGACTTAGCTTGTATTGAACCATCTGCAGTTGATCCATGTATAGATTTTAACCATAAACCATGAAAATTACACAAGTTGAGGTATTTATTCTGTAATGCAAGTGTAGTCCTGTTTTGGCAGGATTAAGAGAACTAATCTACGTTCAGAATGACACAAAATTGAAGTGCCTACCTACCTATAACTCACCAGTGTAACATTTTAAATTCTAAGTCTTGGTACTATATTTTTCTAAAAATTAACTATTAAGAAGTATAATAGTTATTAGGTATTAGTTATTAAGTTTTAAAGATTTGATTTTTTTATGAATTTGATGGTGGCGGCACAAGAGGTTTTGTTGTAGCCCAGCGATTTTATTATATATTGTTATACATAAATACCTATATCCTGTTTTGTAAAAATTAAAACCATAATATAATAGTTAATAATAATAATAGGTACCTAATCATGAATCAGTATATAATAAATTAAGTTCAATATATTTGCTTTATTATAATATATATTTGACATAATCTCCATATTAATTAATTTATTTTTATCATCAAATCAAAATGTACAATTTATAATTCAGTTAAATAAAAGAACAAAACTATTTTTTGATTAATTTTGACCACAATTAGCGTTTGAAAAATATTAAATATAATAGTTTGAAAGTTTGAATCAATTAATGGAAATTGTATAGAATATACTATATCTATAATTATACACACAAATGACACATCATTGATGTAATATTTTTTTTGCGAACATTTAAAACTTAGGTTTTAAATTTGAACGATGCTGGATGATCATAGAAATTTCCTAAAATTTCCCCATAGAAATCAAAATTAGTAAAAAGTATCCAAATTTTTTTTAATCCCCTAAATTTCAAAGCATAGTTTTGAATTTCTCTTGAGTCTCAACACTCTAATGGTGTTGAGATAAGTGTTGCATAAACAATTTATTAAATTGAATGGACCGATCGTGGGCCACTAAACCTTGTATAAGGGACCATTAGCTCACTATAACGATTCATTATTCATTAAGTGTTTAGTGTAACCCGGCACTAGAGAAGTTTTATATTAAGTTTTATAGTTTTGCCATTAAAATTAAAAACAAAATTATAACACAATATTATGAGATGCAGAAAAAAATGGACTCGCAACAAAAATGTAGCTAAACAACATATTATACCTATGATATGACCAATCCTGGTCATTCGTTGGAGACGATCCGCAGTTAATTTCAATGAACAAAAAAAAATTAAAAGGCCAACAATGAACAGACAAGACGTTAAATAGTAATTTTGTACCTATACAACATTTATTCATATATTTCATTCTGCTCAAGTTAATGTCATAAAATATCTCGATACTATCAGTTCAGAGCGAGATACATAAAAAATAAATTAAAATTAAAAACACATGTAATTCTAAAATTACATCATTCTAATAACCCATCATTATAAAATATAAAATATACCCAATACAATTAAAATTAACATATTCAATTGGTACCTACCTAATTATTATTAACTTTAAACTCGACAGTTTTCGGGGAAATTGATAAACTTGGAATTCTATAAATTTAATTGGTATTATAGTCGGTACTGTAGATTTGATGTGTTTATTGTATACATTTAAGTTAACCCTAAAAACCAGAAATTACATTTATTTATATTCACATTTTTACTTGAAGATCCATAAAAACAATATGCCTATGCTTCTAATATATCTATACACCATCAAATTGTTCCTAAATACTCGGAACAGTCGGAACTCTTTGAAATAAAAAGTGGTATTATATTATATCTGTGGATTCATCGTATGGACGTATAATATAATATCTATCATTTTTATTCTATGGCAATTGTCAAAGTCGTTGCAGAAGTCACAGTCGATTAAAAATTCTAAAATGTTCATAAGCCAAACTGATATGAACAAAAAATATACTGCGTTTAGTATGGTTTTATTTTTCACAAATAACAATATTTTCAGATGTTATGTATCTGGAGCGTTTCCAAAGCGAAGCGTAGTGCACACGCGTCACGGATTCCGTCAAAAGTGTCGATGTTTAAAGTAAGTTTGTTTTATATTTATTCGGGGTCTCAAATTTACATTCTTGAGTTAAAATAAATTTTTAATGTCATTAAAACTCTGCTATCCAAAAGTGTTGTAGACGAATATTTTAGTTCCGAGCTCAAAATGTATAAAATACGTGAGATCAAAATATATAATACAAACGTCGTCGTCGTTTTTCCAGTCTTGGGTCGTAGAATTACTATAATGTATAGGTATAAACCTATATATGCTATAGGTACATGCAATAGACATATACATGTTCTAACTTATAAGTTATAATTAAAGAGGTCGGATTGTTGTATTATAGAATATTATAGTGATAGTCACATTATAGTTCGCTATACAGTTCCATATGTTCCGGTGTCATTTTATAGTACGCCGATTTGTAAGAAAATTATTGTGACTCATAAGATACAATTTTAATTTAAAGATGGTAATTTTTTTTCTAAATCCAACGTTATAAGTTATAGAAAACTATTAATTTATTGTAACATACTTAACTTCAATCGTTCATCTAATATCCATATCATTTAGGGATTAGGGACGTATAACCATGTACACTTAAAAAAAATGTGCGTAGGTACTTATGAAATATACTTCTATACTCGTATAGTCGTGGAAGTCAATGTAACTTGTACATATCTAAATAATTTAATACAAACACAATTGCGTTACATACATTGTTTCCATAAGAATACAAATGTATGATTTATTAATATTTAAATCATCACAATATGCAAAATATTCAAAATATACAATACAAAAAAACAAATTTAATCCCAGCACTGGAAAAAAAAAATTCAATAGTGGAAGTGGGTTATATAATATTAAAGTTGTATAATGGGTAAATTCAATCTCATAGTAAAAATAAGAACACTAACCCTGCAGTGACGGTTCTTGCGTACAGGCTGGGTGAACATTAATGGGTGGCTATAACAATTTTTGGATTGCTAATTTTAAGCCTCTCTTAGCCACCCCCTAGTTGCGCGTGGGTCAGAGGGAGAATAAGTGGTGCGCTAAAAATCAGACATCCTATTAAGTGTTATCAAGTTGATGAAGCTGCAGTTGACTGTTATCATTTAACATTAACTGTGGTAGGTATGATTGAATGTAATTGTAATTAGTAATTACTAATAAGTAATGATGATAAGTAGTGGAAACCAGGGTACAATGAGACGCATATTGGTAACGGTGTAGTAATAATAGAGATCTCCCAAAAAAAGACGTACAAATAGTTCAAACATAAAAACCAACTTTATAAAATATTAATTTATGAAAAAATATATTACTTAAATTATTATATATATAATAAATTATATAAAACGATAACTATGGACTTATCTATTAGTGTGCCCCATGTCTCACTGTATTTAATATAGGTAATTCTATATTTTTTGTTTCATAATTTCTATTAAAATACTAGGAAAATGTAATAAGTATAATTGCTAAATTTGAGCTTTTACTTATAATATATTCATAATAAATTATTATAGAAGGCTAGGTACCGTTATTCAACATAAAATAGGTACATCTTGAGTTTAATTTAACTAGAATTATTCTAGCTTTGATTAGCTAAGTGTAACTAACACTAAGTTGGGACTTGGGACTAATATTCTAAAAAAATCAAATTCTGCTCCAAGTATAACACTTCTACGGTACTATTGGTATGGTATAAATAATTTGTCGATGGATTTTGTTATTTAAGTACGTTCTTGGAAAATATAATGTTATTCTACTAAAAAAATAATAGTGGATCTTTAAGGAAAATATAAATAATAACAAATGTGAGTTAAAAATATTACATATATAATACAAATGGAAAGATTTTAGATAAAAATGAAATTAACACAACAGTTATTGTTTAAATTTATCATTCATTAAATTATAATGATTTATAATGACAATATTATGTTACTGCACAGTTCACACAGTCTCTCTTTCAAATTATGCTGTCTGCAAAATATTAATCTTTAGTACCTAAATTGATTGAGTATTTGACATTTATCGAAAAGAGACATATCCGGTCGCCTTAGTAGATAGAATCGTTGAGTGACTGTCGTCTATATAAAAAAAAAAAATAGTGGTGCGGGGCCACGCTCGAAAAACGAAGAAACGCTCAGTGTGTACGTATCGGCAGGTGTTGCTAGTTTCCGGATGGGTGACCACCCGGGACTTTTAGCAACAGATCCTTGCCACACATAAACACACTTATTTTAAACAACCAACTTTATAAACAAAATAAAAAATAAAAAACAGGCGCAGGAAATAATTCAAAAATATTAGGGAAATATATAAAAAGATTGAGTCACAATCTTGTGCAAACGATATCGTCTTCTATTTTTCCTAACTGTACAAATGCTGAAAATCAATGAAATCAGAAATATTGTTTCAAAAGAAAGACTGTATAGTGACTTGATTTATAATTTTGTCTTAAACATAATTTTTCTGTTGAGAATCTGTGCTTTATATCAGAGGATGAAGGCAGAGCTGCGCTTTTGTATTATAAGTAGAAATATTTTTGCACACTGGGTGACCAAAAGGAACACCTTCCAGAGAATGCTTCAATAAGTCCAAAATAAAATTATTTGAATACCTACGTTATAATTTATAAAGTTGGTCCAAATCTCAAAACTTTCCTAGTATTTTAAAAACCATATGAAGTTAAAAAAAATCATAAAAAATGTTGCTTAAAAAAGTATTTTCACTCGCATGTGTTGTCTCCAAGTTTGTCTTACAAGTGTAAAAAATATCTCAAATTAATACGGCAGACGGCAGTTATCACTGAAATTGTTAGTTTTAAAAAATAATAATATCTCCAATATTAAAAATATATGATCTGCTTAAATTGATACCCACTTATAAGACGGAGACGATACGTCATGCATGATAAATAATTAATATAATTATTACTTTTACAATATTTGCATCCAATCATACTTTCAAGTTCTGATCACAGTTATTGTGTCAACCTTAGATCATATTATACTATGAATGGTCCTTTATCTCGATAATCACATATTAATGACAATGGTCCTCTGACTAAGATACAAGTGTGAAGAGAAATCACAGAAGTTTAATTATGTGAATTGATATGGATCAATAAAAATGTCAGACACTCGGAGCTTATATAATGTTCTTCAAATTGTTTACACGGGTAAACTGGGCATAGTATAATATGATCTAAGGTGCTTTGTCAGCAACCAACAGCTCAACTTGATAAAAAAACACTTAAGTTCGGCAACAACTCAGGATCTTTTTATTCAAAGTGTCCTAATAATTCATAAGGAGGTTAGTTAGGTAAACCTATAGTTACTTGAAGCTATGGTGATGATAGACAACTATTATTCATTGGTCATGAGCTGTGCATTGATCTTTTTCAACCAACTATCAAAGTATTCGATAATGTAAACATATGAATGAAAGAAAATATTTAACTAATATTCTTAAAGTGAGTTTAGGTAAGGTAAGGTTAGGGTAAGATATCATAACCTAACTATTTATAATAATATTTAATCACGTCCTTAATGCCGGCCGGTTAGCGTTGTACCAGTATAATTAAAAATTTTAAAAACAGCCTAAAACCAACCTAGCACCATATTAATTTCTATTTTCCAAACATTTTTTCTTGATACTTAAAAAGTATTTGCCTGCGGGCTCCCACGTTCCCCTTCCAAATTTTTTTTTATCAATTTAAATCATGTAGATATTTCTAAATCAAATTTTTAAACAACAACCTGCTACCATTTCAATTTTTTTCTAAATATTTTTTTCCTACTCCTTAAAAAGTATTTACCTGCGGGCTCCAACGTTCCTCTTCCAATTTTTTTTATCAATTATTTAAATCTTATAGATATTTCTAAACCAATTTTTTAAATATCGACAACCTGGTGTCAGGTAAACTATTACTAGTTTATTGTAACTTGTATTTGTTATTTGAAATTTGAATAGGCACTATTAAATGCTTTTAAGTTTTTGGCACTAGGCAGTAGTTGTAACTTGTATTTAGTAATACCTATGATTTTACTACTCAGTGGAGCCCCCGGGCCCGAATCGATCACTGGAGATTGGTAATATTATGTGATCTAAACATCTAGTTCGATAAGTGTCCACTATGACGGCGCTAGTAATGCTAGGAGGCAAAATACCCCGTGCTCCGCCTATTCTATAACATTTAGTAGTCACCCCCCCCCAACCTTTTCGTGTATATCTTAGTCTGTGCTTCTAACAAATTAAAAACGATAAATATATATTTTTAAAACATCAATAGCTTGCCACTGGCCGGGCCACAGCCCACAGGTTGGTCACCCCTGGTCTAAACTCTGTTCAACGAGAGAACGCACGGGTTTTGCGCATGCAGACTGACGGCCGAGCGCTCGCCGAAGCCCCATTTCCCCCTCCAAGACACCAATCGTTGCGACGCTAGCACTAGACGCCAAGTGCGGTACCGCCGCAAACTACCAGGCCTTGCTGCTCGCTACGGTGTGGCAACGTGTTCACATAATACATTGTCATATGCCAACTTCGTTCTCGAATGCATACGTCTTTCCGGTCACACAATTTTTTTAACATTTTAATTCTTAAGTATTCAACAAGAATTTATATTTTTTTTATCAAAATGGACGCTAAATCGCCAGTCAAAAGGAACCCAAAAGGAAAAGTAAGTTTTTTTATACATAAATAATTAAATGCAGCGCTTGAAACTTAAAACATTTTTTTCCGATTTATCTTTCAATTTGATATCGATATTGTTTAACCGATATTTAAAATCATTCAACATTAGATTCGATACAAAATATTGTCGAAGCGTATAAGAACTAACCTAATCGATTAAAATATGTATTTTTTATAAATTTTATTTTAACCGTTTTAATCGAGTTTAAAACAAAATGTCGTGTTATTATTTATATTATGTTTAATCGTTTGTGTAATGTAATTTGGTTAAAACAACTATTCTTATTATTTTCAGTTTGTTTCATCAGATCAAAAACAACTAATAATAAATGCTTACAAAACTAAAATTGCACAACAACCAAACCTAAAAAAAGAAGATCTAAGGAAAATATTGTCCAATGAACTAGGAATTGGTCAAAGAACAATATCGACAACCATATACCAATATGAAAATTTTAAAACAATTTCATCTCCTAATCGGAAAAAAAATAGAGAAAATATATTCACAAAAATCGACGATTTCGATAAAAATGCTATACGAAGAACAATACATGGATTTTGGTTCGAAAAACAAATTCCAACATTGGATAAAATTTTGAGTCGTATAAACACAACAGAAGGACTGCCTCAATTCACCAGGACCACTTTATACTCCCTGCTACGTCAAATGGGATTTAAATATCAGCGACGCAGTCGTAACAGCGCCATGACTGAGAGGGACGAAATTGTTGTATGGCGTAGAAATTACCTGGAAGATATAAAGAGATACCGAGAAGAAGGTCGCCCTATTTACTATATGGACGAAACATGGGTAAATGCCGGAGACTGTAATAGTAGAATATGGGTCGACAAAACTGTTATATCGCGGACAGATGCTTTTTCCAAAGGCCTTTCGACTGGTCCTACTAACCCAAGCGGAAAAGGTAAAAGATTGATTGTTGTCCACATAGGGAATGAAGACGGTTTCGTGCCAGGTGGTCTTTTGTGTTTTGAATCGAAGAAAAACACAAAAGACTACCATGATGAAATGAACGGAGAAGTATTTTTTGAGTGGTTGGAAAGTGTATTGCCACGTTTAAAGGACAACGCTGTAATCGTTATGGACAATGCTCCATACCATTCTGTAAAAATCGACAAAGCCCCAACCAGTGGGACCAAAAAGGCGGATATTATAAAATGGCTCCAGGACAAAGGAGAAGTTATCGACAAACCTATGGTCATATCACAACTTATGACAATAGTTCGCAGAATCAAACATTTACATGATAAGTACGTGATAGACGAATATGTGAAACAGTATAATAAAGACGTTTTACGTCTTCCTCCGTACCATTGCGAATTAAACCCAATTGAAATGGCATGGTCGGCTGTGAAAAATCATGTCAAAACGAACAATACCACGTATAAGCTCCCCGATGTCCGACGTTTATTAGAGGAAGGGCTGGACAAGGTGAATGACGTTATGTGGAAAAATTTTATTAGACATGTGATGGGTGTTGAAAATAAATTTTGGGACATGGACTTCATGATTGACGAAATGTTAGCAGAAAAAGAGCCAATGGTAGTCACTTATACAGATGAAACTTCTGACGAATCTGATGATGACATTTAATTTTATTATTTTTTGTATGTATATATTTATCATTTTTTTTTTGTGTGTATATATTTATCATTTTGTATGTATGTATATATTTAATAAAATTCATCTTTTATTAAATAAAATTAGTGTTTTACTTTTTGATAAAAAAAATAAAAATAAAAATATAGTGTATAAATTGTTCGTTAATGTGGTAAAAAGACGTATTGACAAATGTGTAATACAAGTGCATTACTATTTAATATAATGTCTATGTATTTATACATAGGCACTTTATAAATAATAAAATAAATAATTGTATTGGATGCGTATGTAGTATGTATATTATAAGTACGGTAGCCAGCGATGCGGCGTCTTATTCATACTTCCGTACAACTGCCGTTTTGGCCGCCGACGCTTTAGTGGAGGGAGCACCACACTCGATACCGATTCACTCCGATCGCGACCGTCAGCCGGTGGTAGGCGTGGCATGCGCAGACTGGACTTATTTTCGAAGGCGGCCCGTGCGTTCTCTCGTTGAACAGAGTATAGAGGTCTACAATTTACGACACCATAGGGCATAGATTTTAAACAGTAAACACTGGTGTAGTGGTAGTGCTCTCTGCGGTAGACTGAGTACGACTTACTGTCTGCTCCCGACGATCGACAGGTCGTTAATTGTCTGTAATTGTTCGTTTCGTTCTTCCTTTTTTTTTTTTTTTGTTTTTTGTCTTCTAATTAATCGAATCGTTTAAGGTAACCACCGAATGCCTAGAGGATAGGTCTAGTTTAAAATTTGTGTTGCCCGAGCTATGTAATTGTGACAATGGGCTGTGTTTACAGCAGCAGGAAAACTTTGCCACCTTTTTTCTTCAAAGTAAGTATAGCGAATCAGTGCTCTCGACCAGTCGTTTACGAATATAAATCATTAACGTACGTACCTCTTTTAATGGTCGCAGGTCATAAATATAGACGACAATGGCAAAGAAAAATACCATGGCCAAATGGAAATCGCCACTAGCAATCTGATATTGCATAAAAATGGAGAACCATCTATTATATGGCCGTTGAGTACAATTCGCCGTTATGGATATGAAGATTTCATGTTTTGCTTTGAAGCCGGCCGTGCGTCTCCATTCGGCCAAGGCATATTTGCGTTCAGAAGTAAAGACGCTAAAAATATTTTTAATGCAGTCAAAGAAAAATTACAGGTACCTATAGTTAAAATACTTTGAATATAATATTGTTATTATTAAATATTAAGTACCTAGATAATAAAAACCTATTACCTGTTTACATCTCAACGTTCTAAAATAGTTTCAACAATAAAACAAAATTAAGAGAAAAATATAACATCAAACTCTTGGAGTGACTTATTAATTTATAATAAAATGGTAATTGTATAGAATTCATAGGTTTTCATTTTTTTGAGAGTTATAAGTTATAACAATTACATTTAATACAAAAGTAGGTACCTAATGAGGTTAAAGGATTTAGGTTTAAGGTCTGAAAACTTGTTGAATGACACTGCCATTAACGCATGAATATCTTATAAAACAATAATAATGTATTAGGTATATCAATATATTTCATTAAATTAAGAAAAAATTATGTATTTTAGATCGAAAGTGGAACAGATCCAGTCAATGATATCGCTTCTGAAGTACGTAATTATTCTGGCCAGTCATATACAAGTACAAATACAATTGAAAAAGTTTATGATGAATTCAATTTCAATGGGCTAAGATTTAGTAGCGAGTCAAACAACAATTTCCAACCTCCAGATCTCATGCTGGACCCAGATACTGCATTTTTACCAAAAAGTTCATATGTTAACATGTTGAACGACAACGAAGAAGATGATGATTTGTTTAATGATCCGTTTGAGTTACCTAAAGATACTCCCACTTATACTGAAGTGGAAATAGCTGTTTGCACACCTAAAAGAAAGAGTGAATCGTTGCCCACTTCCCCTACAGAAATACCAAGTTATACAGCTATAGATTTCAATCAAACTATGCATTTAAGTCAGAAAATGCTTAGGGGAAGCGATGATGCTGGGGTAAGGAAAACTAGACATGATTCTACGATGAGCAATCCTTAATATTATCAGAACACGATTTGGAGACCAATTATAAATATATCCAACGAGATCTGTAGCACCAGAATATTTATGATGATCTATAATTGCTCGTGGATTTCTTTATAAATTATTTCTTGTTTTGAGTTTTGATTTTACTTCCTGCATTTATATTATTCGGTGCTTTTTTTTTTGTTAGAGAGACTTTTTCTATAGATCAAAATTAGTAATTAGTAGTGTTAAAATAAATAAAGGTAATAAATATTAAAAGATTACCTTTTATATTTTAAAATCGTATGGAACATTGATAATTCCTAATAACATTATTAACTGTTAATTTAAAAGTACCCTTATTTAATATACGTGCCAAAGCTGATGTGATGTGTTTTTCACAACATGGATCCTTTTTTAAGATAATATTATTTAAATATTTTATCAAACACTGGGATAAATAGTTACTGTTATAATGTTAGTTGTTACTATAGTTTTCTAAGATCTGTTAATTGTAACCAGTTTTGCCAAATAATTTGTACAAATAAAATATGTAAAACGGATTTATAGATTTCGACATTAATATTTGTTTTACGCAAATAACGTGCCATACACATTCCTCAAGGTTGTTCAGACTGAATAATTTTCTTTGTTAAAACATTGTTTATGATTAATACTTTTACCAATACAAATAACAAAACGAAAAAATAAAAATGTAAAATATTTTATATCAAATAAAACAATTTGAATAGTTCAAATAACAGTTTAAAAATATAGTTTTTTACAATACTCAGTTAATATTTATTACCAAAGAATTAATGTTAATTACACGACGTAATTAAGAAATTGAATGTCCAATATTAAAAGAAACTGTGTTAAAAAAAAAAACCTAGTATGGTATAGATTGGTCACTTTTTATGATTAAATACCAAAGTTTATTGTTAGTTGTTACTGATTATTATAGGTTTATTTGTAAGAGATGATTATATTATATTTTATAGTAATCAGTGCTTGTAGCCCATGTTTATGAAATGTATTTATATTTTTTATAAATCAAATAATTATAACCTATACCATAATATTATATTTATCATGTTAACTTGTTTTTGTAAATTTATTAATTGGTATTCTTATCAATTGTGTAGACCTTAATTAGTCAATAGCACTAGTGCACTAATACTATCCTGTAAATATTATTACGAGAACAATTAAATACATTTTATGTCTGATGACCGTAATAATAATTATTTCATAGAATTTAAACCGCTTGATTATTTTTTATACGACTAAAACAATAATTACTACATCACAACAATAAAACTTCCGCATACATTTTCAGTCCAGAACACTTTTATTTCATAATTTCATACCTATTAGAATCCTCGTGTATGAATTGAACCAATATCAAACCTAACTAATCCAAGTGCAATCAAATGATTATTATTATAACAGTAAATACACAATATTTGGATTAGTCTTATGGTCCTTTTTAAAAACTAACTGAACATTGAATGGTTTTTGTTTGTCATACCTGTTTCATGGAACTAGTATATACTATTTTGTTTGATCAAAAGTTATTTTTTCATTGCACCAGGCCAGTCTATAAGTTAATGAATATATGTATCAGCACGATCACCATAGTATTGAACTCATAATTTACCGACTTACATAGCTTACAGCAATCAATTATTTCAACAAAAGTGTGCAACGTCAAACAAATTATGGTC